>JANPWX010019107.1:129021-185071 GCA_024734555.1 Trochalopteron elliotii
GAGATGCTCCGCCCAGGGGGAGGAGCCAAGCATTCTCACCTGGATATGATCTGGGATTTGGGACAATATGGGGACCTTACCCACTGGATTCCCAGAGGATCAGAGCTACCAGACCTTTCTACGAGATCACTGCTTCCATCATCCCACTCAGGTTGTATTCTGAGTCTGTCAGTGGTCTTTTGTATTATTGCATTTATTTTATTTTACCCTTTTTTTTTCTTCTTCCTATTAAATTGTATTTCTGACTTGGAGCCTCTCACTCGTTTTGCTTTCAAACCACAACACCATTCCTTCTAGCTGTTTTGCCATAGGGACCTCAGCTCCATGCTTTAATTTTTCAATGGGACCCTGAGACATCTGATCCTTTGTTCATTTTAGAATGGGTTTTCCTGCCCCATCAGCCAGGGAAAACCTTAACAACAAAGCCAGAGATGATGGCTCTACTTATTATCAGAGCCAGATCACGTTTATTTTCCCTTGCAGGGAAAGATTTCTCTACTGTATTCTTGCCTACAACTACTGCATATTTAGACTGGCTATTGCAGCAATCAGAATGTTTGCAGATTGCTCTTGAAAATTTTACTGGGCAAATTTCGATTCATTACCCAAAACATAAGTTATTGCATTCTTCCTTTAATTTAATCCCAAACCCATTAAGAAGTTATGTGCCATTGGATGCACTCACTGTCTTCACAGATGGCTCAGGGAAGTCCCATAAATTGGTTATAACATGGCAAGACCCTGTAACTCATATGTGGGAATCTGACATCAAAACAGTAAAAGATTCACCCCAAATGGTTGAACTAGCTGCAGTTGTTAGAGTTTTTTCTAAGTTTATATGCCCTTTTAATTTAGTTACTGACTCTGCTTATGTTGCAGGTATTGAGAGAGCTGAAAATTAATTTCTAAAGTCAGTTACTAATGATCAGTTATATATATTGCTTTAAAAAATAGTTCTTTTTCTTTCTCAGAGACAACACCCTTATTTTATCTTGCAAGTCTATTCTCACACCTCATTGTCTGGACCTCTGACAGAAGGTAATAAGCAAGCTGACACACTAGCCATGGCAACACAGGTAACACTGCCAAACATTTTTGAGCAGGCACAACTCAGCCACTCATTCTTTCACCAAAATGCTCCTGCCCTACACCACATGTTTCAAATTACGAAAGATTAAGCCTAAGCAATTGCTACCACATGCCCTGATTGACAAAAGAACTCATTACCATCCATTGCAGCAGGAGTAAACCCCAGAGGGCTTCACAGTTTACAAATTTGGCAGACTGATGTAACCTATTATGCATCTTTCGGGAAATTTAAATACTTACACATATCAATTGACACTTTTTCAGGGACTATCTTTGCCTCTGTGCATGTAGGTGAAGCAACTAAAGATGCTATCAAACACTTTCTCCAAACATTCGCAACACTTGGCATTCCACAGGAAATAAAAACAAATAATGGGCCAGCCTACATCTCTCACAAATTACAAAAATTCTTTAATATGTGGGGGATAAAACATAATACAGGCATTTCCCACTCCCTTACAGGACAATAAATTGTAGAAAGAGCCCATGGGTCTCTCAAAAGAATCCAACAAAAAGAAAGAACACAGACCTTATCCACCACCGAGAGGTTCAGCAAGGCTACATATGTTTTCAATTTTTTAAACAACTCATTTATGGAGCCAAACCCCCCAATCATCAGACATTTTTCAAACACTACACAAGCACACTTAAAAGAGAGACCACCAGTTCTAACCAAAGATCTAGAAATCAACCAAATATTAGGGCCTTTCCCACTAACTACCTGAGGAAGGGGATATGCTTGTGCCTATATAGATAGAGGACCTCGATGTGTACCAGCCTGTCAGAGTCCAGGGCATTCCTTTGGATGCTCTGGGACCCGAGGAAGGGAGTTTGAATCCTGGACAGGGGGGTCTGTCCAGGGGGGTTGTAGCAGACCCTGGCACAGAGCCCAGGAAGACACAGGCTTTGATTTCAGTCCATGGAAAAAACTTCCAACACAGAGAGGAATTACAAGTCACAAAGGTGTGACAGACAGTAGTGTAGTTTATCACCAGGTGGAAAATTTTGTAGTTTTGGGGTTCTTAGAATGGAGGTGAATGGGGAACAAGATGGAGGATTTAGGGCGGTACCCTGGGTTCTTCTTGTTCTCCCTTGGCCTCCATCTTCTGATGTGATGATGGCACAAAGTAGTTTAAGGAGATTGGGTCAAAGTAGAAATGACCCTTTTAGTATAGGTAATAGGCATTGGCACGAAATTGTAAATAATAGACACGTAATTTTCTGTATAAGAAGGGGGGATTAGCCCTGTGACTGAGCTGCTGTGAAGACCTCAGCTGGGCACAGAGAAAATTGTAAGATAAGAAATAATAAACACGCAAGAAACCTTGAAAAAACAAGAACTTGAAGACTCCGTTTCATTCTCGCGTCAGGCTCAGAGCCTTCAGAGGGCAAAAAAGACTCTCGTGAACCACCACCTGAAATCTCAGGTGAAGAGAAACCAAACCCGAGACCAGACAAAAATATCAAACCATATATGTACAGCAGCTACAGGAACACCAAGAAGCTTAACAGGAGAAATCCCAAGAAGAACCTGAAGATTATTATCACCAGTTTCTTAACTCCTTTTGCATTATTATTTTTAAGTCCTATCTGCAGGTTATTCCACTGGATATGGCCCCTAAAAGACTCTTGCTCACTTGTACTCATCTTGATCCATGCCATACTCCTTGTTAAAGCCTTGGAAGTCCTACAGCTGAAGAAAAAAGTCTGGGCTATGCTAGCTAACATCACCAAGCAAGAAACCCTGTGTCTGTCAGTAGCCACCCCTGACAACCCCTTTTCCACCTGTTTAGTTGGGTTATCAATGGATGTGTGGCTGTTAACCAAGGATACTATCAGTGTGTTACGTCCCTGCAAAGAATGGATTCATAATTCCATTGATAACTGGGATTACTGGGCCAGGAATTTACCACACACACCACTAGAACCCAAGAACTGGAAAATCTGGGCTCCGTAAAAATGGATTTTTTTGTTAAATTTCACTATATTAAAATAACTCCCCAATTAATGCAAAGTGTCATTGATGCTCAAGCCATAAGGGACAAACAAAATACATGGTGAGATGTTTCCCCACATAATTCAGTTTATAAAAATGGAAGCACATGGCGTAACTACACCTCACCCGTATACTCCTGGTCCAGTGATTTCCCATTGCAGCCACCATGCAGGACATTTGTCTTGGTTTGGAAAAGACAGGTGTCTGCTAGGGAGGGCAGGGCCTCCCTTGCAATGGAGAATTCAAACCCCCTCCCTTCAAAATATTATAATTTTGAAAATTAAGGGGGCTCTCAGGCAAAGATATGGGGATAGGAATAACAGTTCTTTACTAATATGTATAACAAGGCAAACAAACAACAGCAACTACAACATTAATAATAAACAGAACCAGGAACCTGGAAACAGCTTCCCTGACTGCAGGCACTTTCCCCTTTGGTGCAGTTCCGGTCACAGCCAGAAGGGGGCCCTGGCAGGCTCCCGGTGGGCAGGGCAGGTGTGATGATCCCCACACGGCTGCAGGGGGCACTGTGGCGTGGGCTCGGGAAGCACGCGGTAATAGTGGCTTTGTCCAAGACAGGGAGGGATGGAAGGCATTTATCAGGAACTCTGGAGCTGTGGCTGAAGATGAGGGAGGTCTCAGCAGGCAGGAGGTGTGGGCTACAGAGTAGCGAAAAAACTCAGAGCAGTGCCAAAGAAGCAGCAGGGGGTGGAACAACAGCGACCCTGCTCCCAGCATGGCGACAGGCCCCTCTTTTAGTGAGGCAGGAGATAACAAGGTCCCAGTTCAGTGGCTGCTCCCAGGAGCAGAGGCTCACCCCACACCAGAAGAAACAGGACCGAGCTGGACTTCTGCAGCAGCAGTTAGTTCCATTCTCCAAGCCTCAGCTAGACCACTCTCCTCTGAAGGCTCTGATCGAGTGAGAGAGAGTTTCCCCTCCCTGCTGTCTCAAGCACCCAACCATCAGTGCTTCTTAGCAACACAATGGGAAAAAATTCCACTGGTAACAAGTAAAGAAAAAGCAAAGAAAACACTCAACCCCCAACAACATTTCTGATTTGTGGAGACAGACCATGGCCCGCCATTCACTCCCGCATTAAAAGTGGACCTTGTAGGTTAGGGAGGCTTACTGTGCTAGCACCTGACGTTGCCATAATTCGTGACCGAAGGATTAGATGTAAAAGATTTGTCCATCAATTTGAATATGACTGCAAAGACGAAATTAACTTTTAGGGTAAAGGAAAGAGAATAGCAGCCTCAAAATTAGTCCCTAGGGTTGCTGCTGCAAAAGTTTAAAAATGCTAGACAATTTAGGGTGCTGGCTAGCTAGGCAAACCAATGCTACATCCTGGGCACTGAGCGAGCTGCTGACAGATGTTGACAGTATCAGGCATGCCAGCCTGAAAAATAGGGCTGCAATTGACTTCCTACTATTAGCAGGACACGGTTGCGAAGACTTCGAAGGCATGTGCTACATGAATCTTTCAGACCACAGTGAATCCACACACAAGAGTATCCAGATCCTCAAAGGAGCCAAAAAATTGCAAGTAGATGACAGAGACTGGTTCAAATGGACTATTCAGAAAATTGGATTTATCTGGTTGGGCCCTATCTTTAGTCTAAACAGGTTTACTGATTTTTGTAGTTGTTATGCTTGTTGTTACTCAGTTTTATAAATTGCCTGTTAAAAGTTTTTCAGAAATATTTACAGAAGATCTACACAGTTCAAAGAGAAGGGGGAAATGTGGGAACTGAGCTAGCTGAGATGGATAATACCTTAGCCCAGGTAGCTTATGCAGAAACCATAAACCTGATACCATGGGAGGAGGGATATGGAAATTAGGATGCCAATGGCATCATTCCAAAATAGGTCATGTCTCTGGTTCTGGTTCTCTGTTGGTTTGAGACCTTTGACATAGAAAGTCATGCCCCTATCCCGCGTTTGGGATTGGACCCTTGCCCCCAGATAACCTTATAAATTGTTAAGCTAGCCACGCGTCCGGGTCTTTGGATGTTGCCCTTCGAACCATGAGGTCTCTGCGTTTGCTATATCACTACCATTAAAGTTCTATTTTTGGGCTCTCCATCGTTCCCACTCCTCTATTTTCACCTTGCTGTGCCCAGTTGGACTGGACCCAGAATCACAGTGCCAACTGTTATAAGTAAGCTCTCTTCACAGAGTAGGTAGACAAATCCTTTTCCAGATGGAGACCAAGGACAGCTGTTGCAAGTTTTCAGGCCCAAAAGCACATACAATGGTGGACTGAAGAGAGAAAAGAAGGAGGATGGGACTTCATAATCTGAAGCTGTAATTGGGCAATTAACCCCAACATGCAAATGGACCAAATCTTATAGAAGTGTAAGACCTCGTGACCGGTTGTCGATTTTGTGACCATTTTACGTCCACCTTGGGTGTAGCCCTGGCCACACTCTTGTACTGCCCAAGGTGTAACCTTTAAGGCCTTTTAATAAACACCTACTTTATTCTCTCAGCATTGTCTAGTCTCTGTTCCAGGTCAGCCTTCCCAAGGCATCAGTTCTGACATCCCAGATGGAATGGTGAGGTATCTGGTAAACCCCCCTGGACCAGAGGAACACCAAGTTCCCTGTCCCCACTCCTGACGGCACTCCAAGGGAGGGCCCTATCTGTGGCCCAGTAGGTACCAGAGCCCAAGAAAACAAGAATCCTTGGACCTGAAGGAGACACATGAGTAGTTAAGTGTAGTAGTTAAATATTTTTGACAATCTATCAAAAAATCACTAGCTAAAGCAAAAACATAGGGGTGCCAAGTACAAGTCTGTAGTGATGTTTCAGGTTTTTGAATTTGTATTGTATTTTTGTTATTTGTCTGTACTTGGTATGTTCCTTCCACCCCCCCATTCCTACCCCTGTGGTTCCTCCTGATGTAACCCCTCCCCCTTCCCTTCCCTAATGGGTCAATGTTTCCCCTCCCAGCCCCCAAGCTGGGAAAAGGGACACATGACGCCCACTCTCTCTCTCTCTCTATGCTTCCACCATGCTGAGAAAGGGCTCTGGCAAAGCCCCTTCCACATGGCTGCACTGAAAAAACACCTTCCCTAACAAGAGAGAGCACGCTTCCTTCTTCCAAACCTGAACCATGCATCAGCCTGCTGAGCTGAAGGACCCACACAAACTGTTTCTGTGGTCTGGGGGAATTGGCTAGCCAGCAATAGCACCCCACCACGAAAGAAACATCTACACAAGTCATTAGTAATTGTTCCTCTAGCAGTCTTAAATTAGCAATTATAGCATTCTTATCTAATTTTACTTGGTATATCCTATTGCCAAAAGCAGGTAACAATATTTTCCACAAATGTTTGTGCACACGGGACGGATAATTACCTAAATAATATTTAATTAATTATCCGTCCATCCCACCATCATGCCAAACAATACTGCGGTTTGCCTTTTGGGAAGGGAGAATGATTGCATTGGTCTCACTTTCTTTAAAAAACTCCTGAAGTCTTTACCTAATCAAGACCCAACCCTGACTGAAATGGTTGGAGGGTGTAACTATTGGAACAATAGTGTTATGGGGGATGTTTATGGATATAAAAATATAGGTTTTTAGAAGTAGCTTTTGGTGATTTTGTTGAAGTAGAGAAACAGCTTGTACTGAGAACATATAGAAGATTAGCTATTAAGCTTGGTTACTAGGTAGTTACTAGGTAGAAGTCATATAGGTAAGATGTATAATGTTGAAACTCAGAAAAGCATTTGTCAAAAATTGATAAAGCAGAACTTTGTGGCTTGGGACCCAGCAAGAACCAGGCTCATGGTTTGGCCTGGGCAAACTGACCTGGGAACTAGCCAAATCCTTACTGCGCCTGCCCAGAAAGAGAGGTCAAGAAGAGGACATCGGGATGAAGACTATTTACTTAATCAGAAGACCCCGGCCCACGACCACCAGAGGGTACTGTGCAGCCGCAGAAAGATTTTTTAGCTAATTTTAATACAAAGTGAGGCTAGGTGGGGCTAGGTAATGAATATGTATAGGCGTATTGTGAAATTTAATGCATATGTAATACTTTAGAAAATAAATAACTGAGAGAAAGTCACCAGAGCACACACGGTTTGGAGGAAATATCCTCCCGTGTCCCAGCTGGAAATAAAACATATCTGCTTTACAATTTTCTAATTGTAAAGTTCTTATTCTGTGCTTCAATAGAACATCAATATGAAGCAATGGTCGCAGCTTTTGCAGCCATTAGAAGTCCCTCTAGGACTTCAGGAGTTTGTTCTGGCTGTGGTAAACCTGGTCACTTAAAAAGAGACTGCCCTGCTCTAAAAGAAGAAAAGCCCAAATCCACAGTTGTGTGCTCACGATGCCATAGAGGCCAACATTTTTCTAACCAATGTTGCTCTAAGTATGATTCTAAAGGTCACCAGATGCAGGGAAACCAGAACTGGAGCGCAGAATGGTGCCGAGCTCAGGCACAAATGCCTCAGCCGCCACAGATGCTGCAGCCGCAGATGCTGACTCCGCAGGTGCCCAACGGAGTTCACCTCAAGCCTACGCCCAGCAACTGCAGGCAGCGCTGGACTGGACCTGGCAACCTCCGTCACAATAACGTTGCTCGATTCTTCTGTTCATTTACTCCCTACAGGAATTTTAGGACCACCTGGGCCACAGAAAAGTGCTGTCCTTTTACGAAGATCTTCAACTGACCTTTCAGGACTTTTTGTTCTCCCCGGAGTCATAGACTCAGACTCCAATGAGGAAATTAAAATCATGGCTTGGACCCCTTTTCCACCCTGTACTGTCCCCCAGGGGACCCATACTGCACAAATGATTCCTTTTTCGCATGATTAGCTATCCCCTGTAAAAGAATGTAAAAGGAGGGTGGAAGGATTTGGCTTTACAGGAACCCCACAAATATTATGGGTGCAGGAAATTTCTGATAAGCATCCCACTTGCAAATGTACCCTGTCATTGCAGGAGCAACAGATAACGCTCTCTGGTATTTTAGATACAGGAGCAGATGATTATTTCTCAAGCCAAATGGCCCCCCACCTGAGCCCTCACAGAGGTACGCCAAGCCCTCACTGGGATTGGAGGAAGCAGTCTCAGTTACCAAAGTCACCATCTAATTCAGGTGATGGGACCAGAAAGCCTCGTAGCTTCTGTAAAGCCGTTTGTCTTGCCCATGCCTATGGTGTTGTGGGGATGCAATGTACTTTCTCAATGGGGTTTCAAAATTCAGTCCAGTTTTTGATGGGGGCCATTGTGGTGCACGACACCCTGAAATTAACCTGGAAATTAACCTGGAAAACTGATACACCTGTCTGGGTGGATCAATGGCCCCTGCCACTATTTAAACTGCACACATTCACTGAACTTGTCCCAGAACAACTTCAGAAGGGGCGTATAGTCCCCTCTACCAGTCCCTGGAATTTCCCTGTGTTTGTAATTAAAAAACAAACTGGCAAGTGGTGCTTGCTCCACGATCTCTGCAAAATTAATGCTGCGATGAACGACATGGGAACCCTTCATCTGGGTCTCCCATCTCCCACCATGATACCCTGAGATTGGCATTTGACAGTCACTGATTTAAAAGATTGCTTTTTTGGACATTCCTTTGCATCCTGATGATGCTCCTAAATTTGTCTTTTCTATTCCAAGCATCAACATGCAAGCATCCTTGCAAAGAGATCACTGGGTAGTCCTATCCCAGGGAATGAAAAACAGCCCTACTATTTGTCAGTGGTTTGTTGCAAGGGTCCTCAGTCCCATTCACCAGAAAATTACTCATGTCCTTTTGTATCACTACATGGATGACATTTTGGTTGCAGCAGAAAAACGAGAGGTTATAGAGGAAGCCCTAGCCCTTGTCATTGCTGCTGTAACCCAAGAGGGACTCTGTGTTGCTCCTGAAAAAATCCAGCATCAACCCCCTTGGAAATACCTGGGCTGGCCCATTAGGACCCAGTCTGTTTCTCCTCAGCCTCTGCAAATTCAAACATTGTACCTTACATGATGCCCAAAAACTTTTGGGGACAATTAATTGGGTTTGCTACTTATTAGGAGTTTCAAATGCGGACCTAAGCCCTTTGTTTGATCTGTTAAAGGGAGAACCAGATCTCGTATCACCTTGGAAGCTTACACCAGAAGCTTGCCAGGCACTGCAACAAGTAGCTGATGCTATTTCGAATCACCAAGCAGCTAGATGAGCCCCTGAGCTGCCCTTTTTTTAAATTATTCTGAACACAGCTAAGCAACCCCATGCTTTGATTTACCAGTGGGACCTTAAGGCGCTAGACCCCTTGTTGATCATAAAGTGGATATTTTTGCCACACCAGATGTCTAAAACTATAAGCACTCAACATGAGATGATTGCTTTGCTCATTGTAAAAGCTAGACAGAGACTTACCACACTTGCAGGTGTGGATTTCTGTTCAATCTGTTTACCTGCTACTACTGTTTATTTACAGTTGCTACTGCAACAATCTGAAGCATTTCAAATGGCCCTAACTGATTTTTCTGGACAACTTTCTATTCATGCCCCAAAGCACAAGCTCGTGGCAGCCTGTTTTAATCTCCTGACACGGCCCAAAAGAAGTGAGATTCCCTTGCAAGCTTTAACTGTCTTTACAGATGGATCTGGCTGCACCCACAAATCAGTGATGCTTTGATGGAACAAAGATCTTAACCAATGGGATTCAGATGTAACTACTATTTCAGGTTCTCAGATTGCTGAATTGGCAGCGGTTGTGAGAACCTTTCAGCAATTTGCTATCCCTTTTAACCTAATAACAGACTCTGCTTATGTTGCAGGAATTGTCGAAAGCTGAAGCTGTTGTACTGAATTGTTTCAGTGGTTGCAACAACTTATTTTTCTTTTAGATGCCAGGAAACAACCCTATTTTGTTATGCATGTGTGATGGTTTTAGATCGCAACCGGGCAGAAACACCAATTCATGCAGTGGTTTCACTTTCACCAATTTCTTTTTCCCAAAGTTAGTGTAGTGGTTTAAGTGCCTACTATGAATCATTTACTCTTTTTCTGCTGTGAGCTAGGATTAGGAGAAAAGCAAAGCAGGCTCAAACTTAAAAGGTATAATGACAGATTTATTAACAAAACTATAGGAGAGGAGAAATTAATGAAAATCAGAATAAAACCATCAAAACACTTCCCTCTCCCCCAACAGCTTCTTTTTTTTTTTACAGACAACGTATAAAGACAAAACTAGGAACTCTAGGTCAGTACCACTTATAAAATAGTCTTTCATCCGTCCATTTAGAGAGAGAAGTCTCTTTTGGTCTGTTATGGTAACTTTCCACAAGAAAGAACAGTCCACTTGACGCTTTTGACTCTCACAAAAGCAGCCGTGCAGGGAAAATCTGCAGTTGTGAACCTCCCATATCACATAGCCTTTCCTGCAGCTACATATGGGCCATGGATTCATGCATACTCATGGGGTATCATTTTAAAGATGAATGGTTCCAAAAGCAAAGGATTTTCTTCACTATCTCTAAAATCATCTTCATCTCAAGAAACAGAGGTCTTCTTTTTCCTGGGGGCAGAGGGCTTCATATCTTTCTCTCTATCATCCTGTCTTCAAAATTCTCCATTAGAACACAGCTATTTCAATATCTACTTAGTCCATCACAGATACCTTTGCTTATCTCTACAAATTAAATACTCTCGTAATCTCTCCAATGCACATTTTTCCACTGTTTAAAGGGATATTCTAGCATATTACAGACTGTTACCATAGCTCACAAAACACTTTCAGCCCAAAAACCGAGGCATCTTCTCCATCTAAGATGTCACTCTTTCACCAACCTTGATATCTTCATATTGTCTCTTTACATGTCTCCCACTCTGGCTTTCCTAAGACTCGGAAAAAAGTTAGTGCTTTGCAGGTTTCATCTGTGCAGTGAAAGAGTTAAATTCTTGCTCGTATCTCAGGCTGTGGCTCAAGATGTTAGATTTCAAAGCTGAGCTGATGGGAGGGCTCAGGAACGCGGGTAGGGTCTCAGTAGCTAGGTAGGCTGATGGATGCCTCCCTCCACCCCTCAGTCTCATCGGGGTGGGGCCAGCCCAGCCCTGGCTCAGAGCTGCTCCCTGGGCTCCAGGGGACATCTCCCTCAGCCTGGCCGGTGGCCAGGCAGGCCTTACATTTGGCTAGATGTTAGTAGCTGCGGCTTCCCCTTCCCCCAGCCAGCAGCTGCTGGGGCCCAGGGGCCAGACCAGGCCCGGCCCCACCAGCACGGTGGAGCGGTGGGGGCCTGGCCTGGCCCGGCCCTGCCTGCTGCATGGAGCCAGAGCGGGCCAGGCCAATCATTACCTGCTGGCAGGCTGGATGGCAAAGAGGGAAATTCCTGAGATTCTCTGATTTTTAACCTGTGTAGTCCAGGGGCATTTCTAACTCTCTAATTGGTCAATTAAGCTGTCAACATTTTGCTATAACTTCCTTGGAAAAAAATCACTTCCGTGCTAAACCACCACAGCATGTTAGGTCTCACATGACTTTACCTGGTTTCATTGCAGATGGAAACCGACAAGCAGATCTGCTAACATTATCTGTGCAAGTGTTACCTGATCATTTTTCCCAAGCAAAACTCAGTCACTCCTTTTTTCACCAGAATGTTGCAGCGTTAGCACACATCTGATGCAGGGTTGCCTGAGATAAAGAGAACTTGGACCGTCGTTTTTTCCACTTTCCTGCAAAAGAAAATTACCTATAACTTACAATTTCTCAAAACTACTTATTTCACACACACACTAAAACTAATTTTGATCAGTCTCTGGATCATCAGAAGGTGTTCCAGGAGGATCGTTGTTCTCAGGTTCGTTGTCTCCTTCTGATGGAATCTTTGCCGGAGGACATGCACGGGTAAATCGACTCGGCACCCAGACAGGACCAGCTTCTGTGGACACACACATATATCCACGGCCATTAAACAACACTTGACTCGGTCCTTGCCATTCACCCGTTCGCATGTTCTTATAGTAAACATAAAGTCCTGGAATTGCCTGCGGCCTTCCCTCTTTCAATGCGTGATGATGTATCACGACCGCAGGTTCTTCTCGACCTTCTGCTAAACATAAATAATTTAATGTAAACAATGCTTTAGATAATCTACTAACTACATCAACGTCATCGGTCTGTTTTTGTTTTGCAAGGTGTTCTTTCAGGGTACATGTTCTGAGGAGGAACATGGACAACACAACTGACTGCTGCATCAGCTCGTGCGCTGCCTTCTCCCAGACCTCTGTTGCCCTGATGACTCCGAATGTGCATGACACAGAAGACATGATGGCGCTGCTTCAAGATGCTTCTCAGTTGCAAAAACAATTCTCCAAGGCGTTGATTCTTGGTTTGCCTGAGGAGTGCATCTTCGATTCTTTGTATGACTCCTACCACGTACAAAGAATCCAATACAACATTAAGTGGTTTCTTGTTCCAAGTCTGCAAAGCCCAACACACGGCTTTCAGCTCAAAGGTTTGTAATGTATCTCTTGCTTCACCCTTGATTACATGTTGCAGCCATTCTCCTCGTTGCTGCCAAACACATGCCAAACACATGCAGCTTTTTTCGTTTTCCGACCAGCATCTGTAAACACCGTCCTGCCTTTCACTGGTTTCAGGGAACACAAAGGTCTTTCCAACCAACGATGACGCTTGATCAGATGCCACATTGGACCTTTTGGCTGCTTATTGTGAACCACACCTGCAAAACCCAACAACGCTTCTTGCAAGGCAACTGAGTGTCTCATCAGCCATTCCAAGTCTTCATCTTTCACGGGAATGCTGATGTCTGCTGGCTCTTTCCCATCTATTTCTACAATTCTGTCCCTGCCTTTTCTTATCAACGCAGCAAAAGCGTCTGTTCTGCTCATGACGTGACGTTTTGGCTGGACAGGAAGAAACACCCACTCAATCACAATTGCTGTCGGATCAAATTTCTGGTCAGATCGGTCTTCCCCCTTTTTCTTTTGCCATTGAAAGACAATGGCAAGTGGACAAGCTTCGGCACTGGAAAGAAAAAGCGACAATGGAAGGAATTCTATTCGACGAGCACTCCAACCATGTTGAAGCTTTTCTGACACGTGCACCAAAGCCTTCCGTTGTTCAGGGGTGCAAATTCGCGAACTGCTGGCATCATTTCCACGAAGCCACGGCAGAAATGGAAACAAGTCACCATTGGTGATGCCTACAATGGATCTAACCCATTGCAGGTCTCCAAAAAGCTTCTGAGCATCATGCAAGCTGGTGATGTTATCATGTAAGGTAATTTTTTGAGGACGAATTTGTGCATCTGTGATCAGCTAGCCTAAGTATTTCCAAGGAGCTGATCGCTGTATTTTTTCTGGTGCCACTGTCAGTCCACGATGCTCTAGTTGTAAAATCAGCCAGTCTATGTCAGTTTGGGGCAATGGTCGCTTGGTGGCAATGAGGATGTCATCCATGTAATGATAAATCATTGCGTCAGCCAAGTGTTGCCGAATTGGTCGCAAGGCCCAGTCAACAAACAGTTGACACATGCTAGGAGAGTTTCGCATCCCTTGAGGAAGAACTGTCCATTCATATCTTTTTGTTGGAGCCTTCCTATTAATGGATGGTACTGTGAAGGCAAAGCGTTGAGTGTCTTGTGGATGGAGTGGAATGGTGAAGAAACAGTCCTTTAAGTCAACAACAACGATGCTCCAATCATGGTTGGTGCAGGGAGGCCAGGCTGCAATGCACCCATGGCCTGCATCTGTGCATTGACTTACAAGTCATGTAACAACCTCCATTTGCCTGACTTTTTCGGGATGACGAAAATCAGAGTGTTCCACGGACTGACAGATGGTCAAATGTGTCCAGCATTAAGTTGCTCTTGAATCAGCTGTTCTGCAATTTGCAGCCTTGCTTCAGTCATGGGCCACTGCTCAACCCAAACAGGATTGTGGTTCAACCAGATGATCTTTAGAATGGGTGGCTGCTCCGCAGTGGCCACTAGGAAAAATGCTGATCTGTGGTTAAAACCATGCCAAGCTGGGACAACACATCTTTGCCCAACAATCCTTGAAGCTTGACAGGCAAAGGCATGACGTATGGTCATGCTACAATGACTTGATTGTCTTCGAAGGTGATGCGAATGGGATCTGTGCTAATTGAAGGAATCCACATTCCGCCCACTCCAATGATGTGGTTGTTTGGAGTCTGCAAAGGCCAATCAGAAGGCCAATAGAATTGATTTAATATAGAAACATCCGACCCCGTGTCTAGAAGCAAATTCAGTTGGATCTCTGGAGACCCACGTTGCAATCGCACTGTTCTTTTTGGACGATTTTTCAGATCTAAGGTGAAGAAAACATCGTGACCAGTGGAACCAAAACCTTTAGCACCTCTTAGTGCTTCATCAGGCTGTCTTGGTTGTGAGCGATGTGGCAACAAGGCTTCAAGAGCTACAATTTGAGCAATGCTGCTGTGTTTTGGAATTGTCACAGGAGGTTGCAGGGCATAAGCTAAAATTTGAACTTGTCCTGTGAAGTCTGCATCAATGAGTCCTGGGATGACAATCACCCCTTGTTTGCTCATGGAGGACCTTCCAAGGAGCAAACCTCCAATCTGAGATTTGATGCTGTACATTGGACCACGTACATTGGTGGGAATCAGTGAGACTTCGTTACTTTGTAGAGTGACTTCTACAGCTGTTTCCACATCTACACCGAGACTTCCCCAAGTGGCAGGTCTGTTTTTAACTAGAAATCCGCTTGTGGGGTCTTCTGGATCCGGGCATCGATTTGTGTCTTCGCGCGGTGCCGCAACGCGCTGCGTCTCAAGTTTCCCAATTTCCTGCAAGCTTCAGTGGCATGCGAATTGAGATTACATTTGTCGCACCACACGGGTTTTTGACAGGAATCTCTAAAGTGACCTGTCTCACCACAGCGAAAACAAATCTGCTTGCTGTGACGTGAAGACTTGCTTTTGGATTTTCCAGTGGTCAGGGCAGCTGCAATGATGTGTCCTTGCTGCTTGATGGCATCGTGCATGGTTGCCATGAATGCTGCATTTTGATTCGTTTGTTCTGCTCGAGTTGCTCTCACTAACATTTCATCAACAGGACTTTCTTTTGGAAGAGTGGCCAAAATGGCTCTGGCACATGAATTAGCATTTTCAAAAGCCAGAGAACGAAACAGATGATCTTGAACATCTGGTGTTAAATCGGTGGCGTCTTTCAAAGCTGAAGCCAATCTGTCTATGAATTGAGCATAAGTTTCATTATTTCCTTGTTTGATTGTAGAGGAAGGTGATGACTTCTTCTTGTCTGGAACCAGCAGCAAGGCCTGAAGAGCTAATGATTGAGCAAGTTGATGCATTTCCACAGGATAGGTGAGCTGTACAGAAGATGAAATGTACGTTCCATGCATAGTTAGCATGTCGGGCTGGATAGCGTAGAACGGATCACCCACTCTGCGATGCTTGCTGGCTTCCTCTGCAGCCAGGCGCTTCCATTCTCGTTCGAAGATGAGAAGCTGCGATGGTGTGAGAAGCAGTGATGCAATGCTGGTACAGTCAGATGGACAAAGGAGGTCTGCAGCGAAGATGTATTGAATTATGTTTCATGCTGCTTCCGACCTGAGGCCATAAGTTGTAACAATGTCCTTGGCCTTTTGCAACACCTTATAATCATAAGGTTCCCATTTTGCAGTGCCATTTGTTATCATGACAGGGCAGGAAAGAGCATTTGCAGCATCCCAATCTCCAGCCATAATTGCTGTCTTGACAGCTGCAGCTTTTCGCGCATCAATTGGATTTTTGGAAAAGGCTGGTAATTGAGATGAGTTATGTTGTTCTTCTGGGTGGTGTGGCAGTCGAGCAAACTTTGAAATGATTTGATGCAGTTCAGATGAACACTGGTTTTATTATGAAACAGTGACAGGCTGTAGTTGTCTTTGTGGACGCTGCCTGTGACAGGATGCAAAAGCAGTCACGTTTTCCTCTGGTTCAGAGCCCCTGTCAATTGGAAGCAGACAGCCAGCTGGTTTGAGACTGCACGGTGACATGTTTGCTTCTGCTTCTGTTGCTGTTGTGTGAGCAGTGGCTGCTGACGCTGTGCTGCCCGCTTCTTCCCCCGCGGGGAGAGCTGCTCGGTCTGTGTCAGTGCTGATGCGGGGGGAGGGGATCCCCGGCTCCAGGTCGGTCTGCCTCGGCACATGCTGAAGGGAGGATCGTTCCACCCCCACTGGCACGTCATTCTCATCTCCGCCTGCCGTTCCGCCCCTGTGCTGTGTCATCTGGGTCTCCCCATCTCCACCCTCAGCTCCGCCTGAGTCACCACCTTGCACCACGCTTCCTGAATGGGGCTGAAAAGCCACTTCCTGTTTGCTCTCAGTCTGTTCGAGCAGCCGAGGAGACCACTGCTCGGCCTGAGCTACATGCTCTGCCTGAGCTACATGTTCAAGGACAGCTTGAGAGGTAGAACTGACTGGAGCGCTCAAACCACGTATTGGATGTTCACCCAGACTGAAAAACTTTGCAACTCTGGCAGGTTTTTGAGGAGGAAAGGATGGAATTCCTGCCTCTTCTCCTCCTGCTCCCTGAAAAGCTTGGACTGCTGCCACCGCCGCTTTTTTCTCAGCTAACATGGCTCGCAAGGTATGAATTATTTTTTTCCAAACTGCTCCAAGGTCATGGGCGTGTTTTGCCTCCTTGCCCCCTGTAAGAGACGGTCCGAAGATCCCTCATCTGCCTCACGACCATCGTCAAGGACAGAGACTGAAACCCCTAAAAGGACTCTAAAACCCAACACAGGAGTTCTGGCCTGGCTGAGGTGGGATGTTTGCCAAGTGTTGCCTGCAGGTGTGTTCAATGGAAAAACCCGGCACGCATTTCCATCGGAACATCAGAACCTGAGCAGAAACAATGGGCAAGTCACGGTGAATTGACTGCACTTGCTGACGGCCGTACCTGCTCTTGTGAACACTGTGCTTGCTGACGGCTGACCTGTTCTCGTTAACACTGTGCTTGCTGACGGCTGACCTGTTCTCGGTTCTCTCAACACGAACACACCGTCATGATTTCCCCACCTTTTGGCCAACTGCCTGTCGCTTTGGAAAGGACTATAAGGACCCCTAAGTTAACCAAAGACTTTGAGATCTCCCCACGGAAGAAGATGGATCTATTGGCTGGGCCACGAGGACTTCGTCTCTCCCTTGGTAGCTATTACCCACCCCTTCTTTCTCTTTTTCTCGCTGTCCTTTGTTTCCCTTCAAATCCTTCTATCGCATTTGATGTTGGCACTAATAAAAGTGCATTTGCTTTGATGAATACTGAAATCCCCTCTGTGTTGTTTTTTGCACTCTGAGATCCTTAAAACGAACCATCACGAACCCCGCTTGTATTAGCGGATCGTGACACCCCCTGAGAGAGAAGAATCCCAGAGCAATTCCCCAATCTCACGCCATTCTGATGTACTAAAAACCAGTGACGAATCATGCAACACTCCCCGTTTCCATGCCCACAGGGCTATCTGTTCCATCTCAGTCTCTTTCACCTTTTCCCCTCTCTTTGAAAGGATAGTAAACAAAAGGTGAATCGCCGCAGAAATCTCAGCATCCATCTTAGTTCAACCTTCCGGTCCTCCACTGCCGCTTACCTTCTGTCCACAGGTTGGTGCTGACGCTTTTCCTCGGCGTCAGGCCCCTGTGGAAATCCAACTCCCCCCTCCATTTCGCTCGACCAAGCACGGAGTCTCCCAGCTAGAACCCACCCATATTTAAACAAGGTTGTCTCCAGAGCGTATCTGTATTTAAACACCACTCTGGGTCAGTGCCCACGTCCGGACGGTTTTCGGCATCGATGCTTGCAAGGCACTCACACTCTCAGGTCCCTGTGTTCAGGTGCCAGTATGATGCAGGGTTGCCTGAGATAAAGAGAAGTTGGGCCATACAGAGAACGCAGATCGAGCCAATGTGGTTAAGTGCTATGTTCTGGTTTATTTTGACTAAGATGGCTGCTTAAACCAAAGCCTTCTCCAGAGTCAGCATTGAAGCACACCCTGGTCCCAGAGCCCAGTATTCAAACGCACTCTGGGCAGTGCCTACGTCTAGATGGTTTGCGGCATCGATGCGTCCAAGGCACACACTCTCAGGTCCCTGTTCGGGCACCAATATATTACCAGGGTTGGCCTGAGATAAAAAGGAAGTCGGAGTATAGAGAGAACGCAGATCACGCCAATATGGTTAACAGCTACGTTCTGCTTTATTTTAGCTAAGATGGCTACTTATATACATTTCTATATAGTTTACAATCACAGCAGCTTTTCATTGGCATACAGCAGAGAGAAGTATGAAAACACACTTTATTTTACTTACTCTTAAGGTGGCTATCACGTGCTCACTAACAAGTCTATTCAGTGACCTTCACAACCTTATTATCTTTCCCTGACACCTTAACTACTAATTTCTAACTGCGCAACACTCGGCTAAGTATTTTTAACTGCGTCACAGGCTTCAAGGCCTCAGTTAGGCCTTTGTGAAGGCCTCAGCTCGGGTAGTTCAAGGCCTAGGTATACATCATGTCCACCTTCCCTGAGGAATTCTGTAACACACATCTTTGTTTTGACTCACTGCCAAGCTTTTAGCATTGTGGCTGTATGCCCAGACTGTCAAAGGCATTTCTTTCCCTCTGTTGTTGGAGGTGTTAACTCTAGAGGGCTCCAAAGCCTTCAAATTTGGCAAACAGATGTTACTCACTTTCCTGAATTTGGCAGACTTAAAATTATTCACTCTTCTATAGATACCTTTTCAGGTGCCCTGTTTGCATCCTGTCATACAGGAGAATTGGCAAAAGACATTTACCATCACTTTGCCAGTGCCTTTGCAGTCCTCCGAATTCCCTCACAAATTAAAACTGACAGTGTTCCAGTGTACATTTCCCAGAGGTTTGCTAACTTCCTTGCCCTCTGGGGGGTGACACACCAAACAGGGATTCCCCATTCCTCAACGGGCCAAGCTATTATTGAGATGGCCCATGCTTCACTTAAGCGTCTTTTTATTACAACAAAAAGAGGGAATGAGGAATGCTACCCCAACAGAGCAGTTACCGAATGCATTGTATGTTTTTAATTTTTTGAATTGCTCCCTAATGGATCCTGACCCTCCAATTGTAAGGCACTTTAGCAATAACTCTCAGTTGGAAGTTAAACAGAAGGCTCCAGTCCTTATTAAAGACCCAGAAAACGGTAAGATTATGGGACCTTATCCCTTTGTCACATGGAGAAGAGGTTTTGCTTGTGTTTCCACAGAGAGTGATCTGAGGTGGATCCCAACCAAAAACGTGAGGCCCTTCAGAGAATTCTTGAATACCTCTCCTGAGGATCCTGATCATCCTGGAACTCTATCACTGGCAATCCCAGGAACCTCACCCTCAGCTTCAGTTCGAGACCACTGAGGCTGCTTCCACCCAGCCACCATCTCAGCCAACTTCTACTTGATTCAAGAGGGCTTATTGATTTTACACCACTCTTTGAAATTCGTGGCAAACTTACTCCAGAGACAGTAAATGCCATCATTGCAGAACAAGCCTCACTTCGTGAGCAGCAGTTGAAATGGTTTAAGGAGACTTGAACTTGAAAACAACACTATTCCTTGCTTTATTTGCAGAGACTATTCTCATCAAGTGTGGGTTCTGTGTCAGTGTCAAAAGTGTCACAAACGGTGGTATTGCATCTCAAATCGACACCATAGTAATTGCCCACAGTGTGATCCCTTATGCTATTCGTATGGTGATTGTATTGTTTTAAAATTTGTGTGTGGGCAGGAGTGTAGCTGGCTCCCCCATTGGCATTATTTGGGGTCAGATTTACATTTTCAAGCTAGTCCTTTTAGTAGGACTCAGCCTTGACGATGGAGGAGTGATTGCAATGCCACCCCTTCCAGAACATAATGTTTGGCTTATTCTAGCTGAAGCTTTAAACAAAACTACATTGTGCCTATCCATGTCCTCCCCTGGTGATCCTTTCCAAACTTGCTTAGTAACCATGCCTTTAGAGAAAAGTGAATGGGATGCCTTATTCAATCTGTCAGTCTAAAAAGAATGTACTGCCCCAGGTCAAATTGAGCCTGTGTGGTGGTGCAATGAAAGTTGGCGTAAAAAAGCAGGTGAGCCAGCTGGATGATATTTTTCTAACCACCGCGGATTAGGAGTAAATAAAGTTGGGAAATTTCCTCCCCTTTCCATTAAGCCTCAAGAATTAGACATTTTTTGATCCACATAGTCTTTCGCACGTTTCTTTATAAATTATACTGCCAGCCCCTACAATGAGAAAAGATTTGGCCTTGATGTTTCAGGTATGGGAATTTACACCAATGCTTCTGCCTGGTGTAATCATACCTTGCCTCAACCAGTTATACCTGGAAGCAGTGCTATTGGATTATTAGACAACATATTCTTAATATGTGGAAATAGATCTTGGAAAGGAATACCAGGAAGAGCTGTAGGAGGTCCTTGTGCTTTTGGGCAATTAACCATGTTTCACTCTTTACAAGAAAGCTTACCATCTTTACACAAATTAGTGTGAGCAAAGCGTAGCACACACATGTATAGCCCAGATTGTAATGATAATATTGAAGCTTGGAACCTCGAAGCCTGACTATTTGCCTCAATTATTCCATTTATTGGCACAGCACACGCACTAAAAACTATTAATAACCTTGGCTGTAGGCTTGCAAAACAAACTAATGCTACTAGCTCTGCTTTAACAGGCTTATTAACATGCAGAAAGCGTGAGACATGCTACACTGCAGAATAGAGCTGTAATTGATTTTTTGCTTTTGGTGCATGGGCACAGTTGCGACAATTTTGAAGGCTTATGCTGTATGAACCTATCTGATAACTCTCAGTCTATTTGCGCTAGCATACAGGCCCTTCGAGACAGTGTTGCCAAATTAAGGGTTGTAGATGACAGCAACTGGCTTGGACATATACTTAGAGGATGAGGAATTACTGTCTGGCTTAAGCATTTAGTTAAAACAGTAATTTATGGGTTGGCCATACTGTTGTTTATGATGAATTGTTTGCCATGTGTTTTGCAATGTGTTCAGAGACTGATCAATAAGTCCACAAAGAAGATTTTAATGGTGGAAAAAGAAGGGAGAGATGTGGAGATGCAGCTGGAGAGCAGGACTGGGAGTACTGCTCAGCTCATTACAGAAGTAGACATGTTAGCATTGGTAGGCCGTAAGCCTTGGCAGGCAGTGTAGCCGTGTCAGGTGGTACCCTGAAGAGGGAAGCACAAGATAATGGTATGGACAGTATGCTTAGCTTATGTAAGTTTGTACATACCTGTACGAGTCTGTGCTAGCCTATAGTTAAGCAGTGTTGTTAAGAAACATAAGATATGGTTGCTTAAGTGAGCAGCTATTTTTAGTTACAGCTGAAAAGCTATATATACTAAAGCTTTGTGATCAATAAACTGACTTTTTGCATCCAGGCAATCAGTCCCATCTCTTCCATCACCTTCAGGTATTCACAACTGAACAAACAAAAACACTTCCTGAGGAGAGAGAGAGCCCAGCATTTTCTCCCAAAGGCAAAATGGTGGCTGTCCCCATGCTGCCCATCACATGGTGCCCTGGAGAACAAAGGAAGTATGCTGGAGGGACTCTTGTAGCTCAACCTTCTCCCCACAGCCTGGAAACAACAAAAACCAGGGACAACCCAAAACCCGGAAAGTTAATTCAAGTAAGGAGTTATGCTGCAGACCTGCTTATTCCATGCCACCCAGCAGGGCTTGGGTCCCACTGCACCTTTTTTTGGGCGACGGTACCAGCAGCAGTGTGGCAGAGTCCCAAGCAAGCTCCTTCTCCACAGAAGCAGAAATGGTGGTGGTAGTACCCCAGCTTTTCCTGCTGAAACCACTCCCCTGTCATAATGTGGGTGGCAGCAAATTCAACAGTGCTAGAAACTCCACTACTAATTTCTTATGTACCCAGGACATCCTGGTAATTTTATATTTAATTGCAGTGCATTAAGTGCCAAAATTCTCTGCAGATTCAACCGGCCTAACTTTCTGTCTCCTGAAGATCACAATGCACATTTAAAGAATTTTCTGAGTTGTAAGAACATCCGTGGACGGCAGGGAGAGGGAACTCTGCCAACTTGAGACATTCTAGAACATGTGGTTTTATTGCAAGGGTCGTGGGTAAAAAGGGCCTTGCCTTCAGCCACCAGCCTCGGCTGAAGGGAAGTCCCAAAGAGCGAGGGAGAGAGAACAAGAGGGTAAGAGGTAAGAGAGGAGAGAGCAAGAGAGCCAAAGAGAGGTGGCAGGGGTTGGAGCGCAGGGGCAAGAGAGCTAGAGAGAGAGCAAGAGAGGAGGAGAGTCAGAGAGCGAGGTCTTTGTTACAATACATTATATCTCCTTTTGTGTTGAATATTCTAATTTACAGTAACCAACCAGTACATGACACAAAACCCTATAGAATCTACATATAGCCTATAAGAACTACTACATTACCATACTGTGTTATATTTTAAACTCTAAAAACTACTCTTTAAACTATTCTCTTTTGCTACATTGACCTTTGGATTCCTTAGTCAGCAGAAGGGTATTGTTCAATCAAGAGGGATTCTCCTTCAGCTGGCTAGACTATTGTTTTCAGGTTATATAGTAACTAAGGCTCAGTATCCTACAACTCAAAGCAAGCTTTCATTTCTATTTCGATTATAGGTTTCATATTTTCAGAATCTTTTGCTAAGCAATCATATTTATAAGGTTTCCCTGATTCATCTTCCCCAACACTGAGTCACTTTTTTTTTAATGGCAAAATTATTTACCTTTCTTTTTAACTTAAAGGGAAACAGACCCAGTTTCCTGCTCAGGCAGTATCCTTTGCATATTATCCTCCTGAAAGAAAATGAAACAGTATCCCCCAAGTTAATATAAATGTACTAGTTTGAAAGCAAACCAGTAAGAGATTCCAAGTCAGGACTACAATTTAACAGGAAAATTAAAATAAAGGCAAAAAACACTGGCTTAAACTGACAGAGTCAGGATACAACCTGACATCCTGTTGGTCAGGGTGGTGGTAGCAGTCTGATTAAATGATGGCTGCAGTCCTGGTGAAGTGATAGATGTGGTTCTGTTGAAGCGGTGATCCTGTAGAAGGGTGCAGTTTTCCTCTGAAGGTCCAGTGGTGGTGATGTAGCTCTTGTCATCTGGGAATCCAGTAGGTAAGGCTGCCGATGGTGTTATAAACCTCAGATTATATCCAGGTAGGAATGTTTGGTTCCTCCCCCTGGGCAGAGCATCTCACAATGGGATGATGTAATTTTATGAGTCATGCAGTGAGACTTGATGGCCCATTAGCAGAAGATAGTTCCCAGAGGGAGTTATCAGGGATGTGTCATGGAAGAGATAAAGAACACTGCCCCACTTGTTTTTAACAGCTTATGGAGATGGTGATCGAATACATACTTTTGGTTACATCTTACATTGTAACCTAAGACAATAAATAACATTAGTTTGAAAAGTAAGAAGGTTTCCTGCTGCTGTGAGAATGTCACGAATCCCAGCCTCAGGTGATGTCCTATATTTACAAATAGAACATAGCAAATCTTCAAGACCAGCTACAACAGTTCTTATTCTGGGGGAAATCTTCAAATATTATTTGCATGTTTACCATCCTCTTGTGTAATATAAATGTATATGTAGAAAAATGTGCTTTTATAAGTATTTTTTAGAAGTATACGCAAAATTATATGATAAGCAAGTACTAGTCCACAGGAAATGTCGTATGTACAAAAAATGTAGCAGTGTTTCAGCTGATACACGCTTTCTGGAAAACCTGCTCTTTGCGCAGTATTTCAAGTTTACACCCCAACAATCAATTCAAATAGTCACAACTAAATCTGAATTTAAAATAAAAAGATGATTTCCTGAAAAAAAAGGACACAAGTTCTTTTTCTTGGAACTGTTCAACTCTGCTCTGGACTGAAAACCCAGAAAAACACCAGGAGCTCACACCTGTGGCCCACCCGGACCTAGGACTCTACATTCTAGTGCTGGAGGGACTGATAGGAGACTGAGCAAGCCAAGCTACTCCCCACGACAAGGACTTTCTGAATTTGTCATCTCTTCAGAACAGCAAGAGGTTTTATTGTTTAATATTATTCATTTTTTATGCTTGTGAATACTTTGCTTGTTAAAGAAACATTTTTTCCACTTTTCTCCAAGGAAATCTTTTCCTGAACCAGTTGGGGGAGGGGCCACTTGAATCTGCTTTTCTAGAGGGACCCCTTTGGGAGTTTCCTCCCAAAATTGCCTTAAACCAGGACAATGACACAGCTCAAGACTGCTACAAATGCCTGAGTATGATGTGCCAGACCATGAAAGTGAGTTGGAAACGAAACCACCGAAAGACTTAGGATGCCTATTCTGAACAAACTTCAAAAATGTGGATGAAGAAGAGGTCCATCAGAAAAGGACTATTGTCTACAGTACCAGTGATTATTATATCTGGACAGGGGGAAATTAGCAGGAATCATTCTGGGTGATATAGAATCCTTGAAATGTGAGATACCACCTGATGAAGTACACTTTGTTCAAATCAAGATGGGAATCACCTAGAACATTTAAAGGCCTTGGTGGATTTCAGTCAAATGGACAGGCTGACAATACTTTCCGAACCAACGTCAAAGGAAATTTCTAAGAACATCAGAGATGAGTAAGAACTCTGCTCCAGGGCCAGAGAGGATTACTCTGAGGGACCTCAGTAAAATGGACCCCAAATACTCCCAGACTATGGAAATTTTCAATCTATGGCTGACATCAGGAATGGTACTGGGCATGGTGAGGGGATGCTGAACTCTTTTAATACCAAAGTCAAACAGACCAGAATGCCTGAAGGACGTCAACAACTGGCAAAATATTATCATCGGATCAATCATTTTAAGACTGTTTTCCAGAATAATGACAGCAAGGCTGGCCAAGGCATGCCCTGTTAATCTCAGGCAGAGAGGATTTATAAGAGCAGCAGGATACTCTGAGAATTTCAAACTGTTACAACTGGTTATTCAAAAGACAAAGAAAGAACACACAGTTGGGAGTAGCATTCATTTATATCACAAAGGCCTTTGACACCCTGAGCCATCAACACATCCTAATGGGTCTGAAACAGGAGTAGACCCTCATATCACCTTGATTAAGATCATGACTGAGAACATCTATACTTATATTGACATGAAGAATGAACAGATCCCATCCAGATCCAAGTCGATGTGAAACAAGGTGATCCAATATTGCAGCTTCTACTCAATTTGGCTGTAGAACCCCTGCTGTGCAAGCTGGAAGAGTGTGGAAAAGGGAACCAACAGGGAGAAAACACTGTGACAGTGATGGCCTTTGCCGATGATTGGTATTAAGTGATTCCAGGGAAGGCATGGAGAGTAACATCAAAATATTAGAGACTTTCTGTGAACTTACTGGTCTGAAGACAGGGAGTGATATGATAAAGCCTGAACAGCAGATCTAAGCCTGAGTTGACTTACAAGATGAATCTTGAGCATGATGCTATTAATGCCATCAAGGTTCTTTAGTAAAAAATAGATTATTAAAACATCTATATGAGTTGTTCTTAATGCCAAACCAGCTGTTGTAGAGATGTTTGCATAACCTTGTGTAGAACATATCAAGAAATCCAACACATATCCCTAGAGACTTGTTAGTAGAATATTTTAGACAAAACCCTCCCAGCCATGGCCTAGGCTTTGGCCAAGCCCTGGCCCTAGCTGGTCAGGAAGTGGGCCATCAGAACCAGATGTTTTCTGCACAAAAAGGTAAACAAGTCATTTGGACTTGTTAATTTGGGCCTATAAAAGCTGGACCCCTTTTTTGGGTGAACTGGAGACCTCACCTATAGGTAGACACATGGCAAAGGATTTTCCCAATTGCTGGGAAGGGTTCTCCAGGCATATGCTACTGAATGGGGCTCCCCAGTGATTGAGGACTCTGGATGATGGCAAAGTATTTAGGCAATTGGTAATTTATCTTTCTCAATCACTATCCTCTCTCTCTGGTATAGTAATGATTAAATGCATTACTTTACTTATTTTTACTTGTTTCTAAAGCCAAGTGACTAATAAGCTTATTGTTTTACCAAATGTATAGTTTTTATTATGCCTCAATATTATTAGAACATTAAAAGCATTCTTCCTATTGGTGTCTGTGTCCATTCTATTGGACACACCCCCATCACCTACCCAGGTGCCACTTCAGAATAGGTATGAGGCCCTGAATCTAGAGAGTCAGCCAGACAATTTAGAAGAAAATTATCTGCCCAGTAGGCCACCCAATTACGCTTCGTCTGTCAGACGGATCACCACCTCTAACATCAAAAAGAAAAGAAGGGTAGTTGTAGTGGGTGACTCCCTTCTGAGGGGAACAGAAGGCCCCATATGTTGACTGGACCCATCCCACGGGGAGGTCTGCTGCCTCCCTGGGGCCTGGGTAAGGGATATCCCTGAGAGACTTCCTGGGCTGATTCAGCCCTATGATTGTTACCCACTGCTGATACTCCAGGCTGGCAGTGATGAGACTGAAAAGAGGATTGTCAGGGCAGCTAAAAGGGACTTTAGGGCACTGGGTCAAGTGGTTGATAGGGCAGGAGCACAGGTAGTGTTCTGCTCAGTCCCTTTGGTGGCAGAAAAAACCGATGAAAGTAATAGGACAGCCCACATGATCAACAAGTGCCTCAAGGATTGGTGACATCAGCAGAATTTCGGGTTCTTTGATCATGGGGCAACTTTTATGGCACCTGGCCTGCTGGAACTGCATGGGCTCCATCTCTCTGTTAAGGGCAGAAGGTTCTTAGCTCATGAGCTGGCAGAACTCATTGAGAGGGCTTTAAACTAGGTTTGAAGGGGGAAGGGGATGCAGCTGGGCTGTCTGGAAGCAGGCCCAAGGGTGGTAAGCCTGAGTTAGGGGTGAAATCAGTAGCCCAGCTGGGGTGCATGTATCCCAATGCACACAGCATGGGTAACAAAAAAGAAGAGCTGGCGGCCATGGTGCAACAGCAAAGCTATGATGTAGTTGCCATCACAGAAACGTGGTGGGACGACTCACATAGCTGGAGCACTGCACTTGATGGCTACAAGCTCTTCAGAAGAGACAGGAAAGGGAGAAGAGGTGGACGAGTGGCCCCTTATATTAGGGAGGCTTTTGATGCCATGGGTATTGAAACTAATGACGATGAAGCTGAATGCCTATGGGTAAGAATTAAGGGGAAGGCCAACAAGGCTGACATCCTACTGGGAGTGTGTTATTGTCCACCCAACCAGGAAGAAGAGGTGGACAACTTATTCTATAAGTGATAGTATAGGGTTAAAATTATTTCTAAGGCAGCAAGGTATAAGAATAGGACTTAGCTCTGCTGTAGCCAGGATGTTATTTTCATGCTATTGTTTTAACCAAACCAAGTATAACTTGCCAAGGTAATAAATCAGGGGAGGAGGGGGGATGAGTGTGATTCTTAGTTAAACATGTAGGCTCTGGAAATAAAGTTAGGTATTCTTTACTAAGGTCAGGTGAATCTGTACCTGCATCATTATCATATGATAAATGACATTATTGTTAATTGTAATGTTTGTTTGGTAACTGAATATGATTATTATCTTAAACAAGAATCATGAGAATCGGGATTTGCAAAATTCATGCTTGGGTAAAATCAATGGAACAATGGGGGTTTAATGATTACCATGTATAATTATGTAACAAGAGGGTATAAAACCGTGTCTATTCTGAATCCATGTCGGAGTCAAGATTTGGGTCCTGAACCCCTGGCTCCCAGAGCTCTTCAATAAAAGCACTTGCATATAATCATTGTGTGATTATGTGTTTTTCTATGCTAACATTTTGGCGACCCAGATGGGACCCTGTGAGCACTGCTGAGGATCTCCTGACCCGATCATGCTCCAGCCGGCACCGAGGGATTCTCAGAGCCCATCGACCCGGGACCCCCCGCCACTCACAACGTCCCCTGGAGAGGTAAGGTGCTTTATTATTTTGGTCTGATCTGGTTGCCTGCCAATAAGACACAGCGAAAGCTACCCTTGGTTGGGCTAAGGAATTCCTGGTTTGCCTAGGTGCCCTCCGTTAGACAATCGCGAAAGCATTGCAGGTTTGGCATCAGTGGTCTTATGTAGCTGTAATATGGAGAAGCTAAAAGGGTTAAAAGGAGTTTTGGGTGGCAATGCCCCCATTCCGCGTACTTCTCCTTTGGGGTGCTTATTAGCACATTGGAGACAAGATATTTTTGGGCAAGAGTTACATAAAGCTAAGTTGATTGTTTATTGTAACACTTGGTGGCCAAGATATGTTTTACAGAGTGGGAAAACATGGCTGGAAAACAGGTCTTTGCAATCTGACATAATCTTACAGTTATTGCTGGTTTAGAAATTTCGTATGTTGATTTGTTTTTCTATTTATGGGAAAAGCCAGAGTGGCTGGCTGAGTGTGGGTTAATGATTGTTAAAATACCTGAAAACAATAAGTGCATGGCTTGCATTCAAGGGAACCGTTGCTTAGAACACTTGGCATTGAATGAAAGTTTCTATCGGAAAGATGATATGGATAGTGAATTGCTAGTAACCCCCATGGCATCAGGGGAATCTGACCCTACTTCACCTGGCCCTATTTCACCTGATCTACTTACTCCCCCCTGCCAAAAGATACCCTTCTCTCCCACTTACACCTCCTTCGCCTGCTCCTGTCTCCCAGAACCCTCCTCTGCTGTCTTCACCCACCCCTCCTTCCCCCAGAAATGACCAAAATTTAGCTGTGATACAGAGACATGGGGAGGGTGCATAAGGAGCAGATAGTAGTGGGAGTGATGAAGATAAACTGAGGACCCATTGTGGGATCCTAATAACCCATCTGGAGTGGATATTATAAAGCTAAAGAAATACCAAGAGTGGATCCAAAGAGGGGTTTAAAATGCTATACCTAAAACTATGAATTGGTCCAAATTATATGAAATCAGGCAGGAAAGGAAAGAATCTCCAACTGCCTTTTTAAAAAGCCTTAAAGAAGTGGCCAGGAAACATACTGACCTCCAAACAGATACAGAACAAGCGAAAGTTCAACTTGCTCTTATCATTCTTGGCCAATCACAGGATGACATTAGGAAAAAGTTGCAGAAACTGGAGGGGCAAGAGTTAAGAAATTTGGACAAATTACTTGAGGTGACTTGGAAGGTTTACAACAATAAGAAGAAAGAGGTTGCTAAGAAACAAGGGCAGAGTCTTTTGGCAGTTCTACAAAAACAGGGGAGAAGACGTGGTAGAACCGGTCGGGGCGGTAATAGAAGTGGTTCTGTGTAGTGGTTTGAAAGCAAAACGAGTGAGAAGCTCCAAGTCAGAAATACAATTTAATAAGAAGAAAAGAAAAAAAAAATAAAATAAAATAAAATAAATGCAATAATACAAAAGACCACTGACAGACTCAGAATACAACCTGAGTGGGGTGATGGAAGCAGTCCAGATGAGGGGGTCTTCCTGAAGCAGTGATCCTGTAGAAAGGTCTGGTAGCTCTGGTCCTCTGGGAATCCAGTGTGTAAGGGCTGCTTGTACTGTCCCAAATCCCAGATTATATCCAGGTGAGAATGCTTGGTTCCTCCCCCTGGGCGGAGCATCTCACAATGGGATGATGAGTCATACAGGGGGTCCTTGATGGCCCATTAGAGAGAGAGAGCTCCCGGAGGGAGTTATCTATGAGTCATGCAACAAGGCATTTGATGGGCCATTAACAGAAGACACCCCAGAGGGAGGAGGGCCTGGGAGAACACTGCTCCAACAATTAGATTCAACAGTTCATGAAGATGGTGATAGAATACTTTGTGCACATCATATAATACAACCAAGGACATTTTGGCAGAGGCTGTGGAGAACTAGGAATACATAAATTGAAAGGGCACCAAAGGGCAAATTGGGGATAAGTCAGCTGTAGTCATTGGAGCCACAGGGAAGGAAGAAATACAGCCATTCTTGCAACCCCTAGATTTGTGCTTTAGGAATAAAGTTTTAACACATGAATTTCTATATATGCCTGGGTGTCCAACTTCACTCTTAGGGTGCAATTTATTGGCGGCACTTGAGGCAGTAATTACTTTTGAGAATGGTGAACTTGTAATGAGGATACCCGAGTCCAAAACAAGAAAGAATTTAATGATAAAAGAAAAACCACCCCTAATATTCCTAAGGAAGTAGAAGATGCAGTAATTCCTTTTGTGTGGGAAACGGATGTACCTGGAAAATCTAAATTAGCACAGCCTGTGCATGTAGAGTTGAAAGAAGGGGCAAATGCTGTAGAGATTAAACAGTACCCTATTAAAACAGAAGCACAGCCTGGAATAGCAAAGACCATTGATAAATTCCTAAAGTACCAAATTCTAGAAGAATGTGAATCAGAATACCATACTCCAATATTCCTGGTAAAGAAACCCAATGGTGAGTATAGACTCATGCAGGATTTAAGGGGCATAAATGAGATAACCAAAGACATTCATCCAGTAGTTGCCAATCCCTATACATTGCTAGCATCCATAAAAGAGATATACAAATGGTTTACTGTAATTGACCTAAAAGATGCCTTTTTCTGCATACCCCTTGACCAAGATAGTAGGAAACTATTTGCCTTTGAGTGGGAACATCCAGGAAGTGGAAGAAAGACCCAGCTCACCTGGTCAAGATTACCGATGGGTTACAAGAACTCCCCCACCCTATTTGGGAGTCAATTGGCAAAGGAACTGGAAATCTGGACTAACAAAGGCCAGGTGCCAAGAGACCAATACCTATTACTCCAGTATGTAGATGATATTTTGATTGCAACTGAGGAAGAAGCAACCTGCATAAAGGTAGCAATCGAGATTTTAAATTCATTGGGAATGGGAGGATATAAGGTGTCCAGAGAAAAAGCACAAATTGCCCAACAGACTGTGATCTATTTGGGATGTGAAATCTCACAAGGGCAGAGAAAACTAGGTACTAATCGTGTTCAAGCTATTTGTGCCATTTCAGAACCCCAGAATTTGCACAAGCTGCAGATTTTCCTTGGAATGACTGGGTGGTGTCGCCTGTGGATCATGGACTATGGACTGATTGCAAAACCCTTGTATGAGGCCCAGAAGATGCAGCCGTTCACCTGGGGCAAACCACAGAAAGGCCTTCTGAAAATTAAAGGAAGCATTGACAACTGCTCCTGCATTGGGGTTACCTGACCTGTCTAAAGACTTTCAACTGTACGTACATGAAAGGCAGCGACTGGCACTAGGAGTCCTGACCCAACAATTGGGAAGTTGGAAAAGACCGGTGGGTTACTTTTCCAAACAACTTGACAACATAAGTGCCGGATGGCCTTCATGTCTACGAGCAGTGGCAGCTACTGTACTGTTGATACAAGAAGCCAGGAAGCTCACGATGGGAAGACACATGGATGTCTACATGCCACACATGGTAGCCACAGTCTTGGAGCAAAAGGGGGGCCATTGGCTCTCTCCAAGTAGAATGATGAAATTCCAGGTAACCCTGACTGAGCAGGATAACATTACATTAAAAACAACTAACCTTTTGAATCCAGCTTTGTTTCTAGGTACCACAGCTGAGGAAGGTCCACTAGAACATGACTGTGTGGAAGTAATCGAATATACCTATTCAGCAAGAGCAGACCTGAAAGACGTCCCTCTAGAGCAACCAAAGTGGGAACTCTTCACTGATGGAAGCAGCTTCATGGAAAACGGAATCAGATATGCTGGATATGCGGTAACCACAATTGATACAGTAGTGGAGGCAAAAGCATTACCACCAAATACATCTGCTCAGAGGGCAGAACTGGTTGCATTAACCAGGGCATTAGAATTGAGTGAAGGGAAGACGGTTAACATATGGACTGACTCAAAATATGCTTTTGGAGTAGTGCATGTACATGGGATGCTATGGAAGGAAAGGGGACTGCTGTCCTCCCAAGGTACACAGATTAAACATCAAGATGCAGTCCTGCAACTAATAAATACAGTACAAAAACCTGAACAGGTAGCGATTATGCACTGCAAAGCACATCAGCCAGGCAACTCCAAAATTTGTGAAGGAAACTGAAGAGCAGATTGGACAGCCCACCAGGTGGCGAGAGAAGCACAGATAACAATGGCATTGATACCATAAAAATTTAATGTCTCTCAATTTAATTTGCCTCCCCAGCCAAAATACACAGTAGAAGATGACAGGCTAGCATATCTGCTGAAGGCACAGAAGAATCCAGAAGGGTGGTATGTAACCGCACAAGGGCAAATAGTGGAACCCCCCTTGGTAAGGAGACAAATCTTACAAATGAAACATAATGAGTGTCACTGGGGTGCAGAGGAACTGGTAAAATTGTTAAAATGACACCTAATCTCGGTACAGATGCCAACAATGGCAAAATCAATAATGTCAAAATGTGAGATCTGCCTAAAGAACAATCCAGTGTCTAGACGACAGGCACAATTAGGGAGAATTCGGGTGGGAACCAGGAGATTATTGGCAGGTAGATTTTGTAGAACTACCAAAAGCTCGAGGATACAGGTATCTGTTAGTAGGGGTTGACACATTTTCTGGATGGCCAGAAGCCCTTCCCTGTGGCACAAACCAAGCAAAGGAAACAGTTAAGTGGTTATTACAGGAGATCATTCCCAGGTTTGGGGTGCCCCTAGGGATATCATCAGACAGAGGCTCACATTTTGTAGCCATAGTGGTAGGGGAAGTATGTAGATTACTGGGAATATCTTGGCACCTCCACACACCGTGGAGGCCCCAGTCAAGTGGACAAGTAGAGAGAATGAACCAGACACTGAAGGGGAAGATCATTAAAATATGCCAGGAAGCCAAATTGCAATGGCCACAGGCTTTACCAATAGCATTGCTGAGGATTCGGATAAAACCCAGGAGTGGAATGTCAGTTAGTCCCTATGAGATATTGTATGGGAAGCCATATGAATCTCCTGACCCTAATCCAAATGTACATATCACGGGGAAACAGGATGTGTATAATTATGTTCTGTCTCTCGGGAAAACTTTAGCTCGGCTTCAAAGTGTCCTCCTGTGGAATAGACCACTGTCTCTTGAGAATCCAGTCCACGATATCGAACCAGGAGATGAGGTGTACATCAGAGCCTGGAAGGAAGAACCATTGAAAGAGAGGTGGACTGGTCCCCATCAGGTACTGCTAACCACCTTTACAGCAGTCAAAGTGGCTGGAGTGGAACTCTGGATACACTACACGAGTGAAGAAGGTCCTTTGTGGAGTTCAATCGTGGGCTGTACAAGCTGTCGGACCAACAAAGCTGAGGATAAAATGTCTGTAACTGCTTCAAATGGTATCAGTAACCATGCTCGTGCTCATCTTGTGGTTAATGTTAATTTTATGGATACTAATGTCACCAGTAGGGATCGCTGTTGCTTTGGGATATGGAATGCAAAAGGGTCAACCAATTGCTCTTCATTCTAGGATGAAGAGAGAGGTACAAGCGGAGACACAGGTAATAGATGTCCCTAATGCAATTCAGGCTGAAAATGTGATGATTGGATTGGTCAAAGACTTTGCCAAAATGCAAAATACCAGTAGAATAACAGCCTGTCTGCTGATACCAAAGGCAGCAGGGGACCCAATAAGTTGAGGAATCATAAAATCAAAATTACCTGATATAAAAGGGAACAAAACAGTTAAATGTAAACAGGTACCAGAGTCAAGGGTTGTGGTCAAAGAGTTTTGGAAGATAACAGAAAGGGCCTATATGAAACACATGAGGAAAAAGGACTGTATTTTAAGTCATAGAAAGTAGGACAAATCATAGAGTGGTGGGTTAAAGATCAAGACCTTGCAAAATGGGAATGCTCGTTGCCACACTATCAAGAGCAAAGAATATGCTACAGAAAGCACTGGGGTGTGGAAGTGTGAAGGAAAGGATTGGAAAGGCTTGGAACCCTGGGACAGCACATGGTCTGTGAGTATACTCCAGAAATTCAAATATATGGCAAGCACTCCTTGGTGCATTAAATGGAAAGGCCCTGAAAATGACACAGATCCGGCAGTAATGAACACTGATACTAGTAGTAGAAGGGAAGCAAATAAAGTAGGTTGGTGGGCATGTGATAAGACTTATGATTGCACTTCAGAGGATCTGGAGATAAAACAATGGTCACCATTGGCAGTAGCCTTACAAATTGGTTGTGCTTGCAGGGGGATCAGACACAAACAAGGCAAAATAGAATCTAGGATTGTAGTAGGATGTAGCAGGAGTACAATCCGAAGTCCGGGGCAATTTGTATGGGCAACAAGTGATGGTACATGGATGACACACTTGCCTGTAGACGGGGAGGTAAAAGAAATCACTATGGGCCTTCCCACTTTATGTCCAATTTGGAAAAGGTCTCCATTTAATGGAAGACATGAGCTCCTGCAGATAAGAGCAAAACGAACTGTCCCAAATAATGAAAATCAAGATGACACCTGGCAGGAACCCTCTAGTGGAGTAAAACTTGGGTAGGCCCTCGAGTCTTTGTTCAGTCCTGTCACAAACTACTGAAATAGGGAAATGCCGTATAGGCTCACAGGTCAGGTAGACAGATTAGCAAGAGTTACGGGAGAAGTATTTAAAGAACTCAACGTGCGACTACAAGCCACTACCAAAATGACTCTACAAAATCGATTGCCCTTGGATATTAAAGCAAGGGAACCCAAAAAATAATGGGAAGTTGGACGAGAGCAAAATGCAGATCGGACCAATATGGTTAATGCTACGTTCTCTGTTTATTTCAGCTAAAATGGCAGGTTATACGCACTTCTACATAGTTTACCTTTACAGGTGGTTTTTCATTGGCACACAGCACAGAAAAGAATGTAAACATACATTGTTTATCTTATTCTTAAGGCAGCTAAAGTGTTCACACTAATTACTATACTTGTTAACTGCTAAAAAACCCACTACCCCTTGTTAACACCTTAAGCTCTAATTGTAACTGTGCCACAAACCCTGGCAGAGAATTTCTACCTGTGTAGCAGGCTTCACAGGCCTCAAGATGGGCCCAGGCTGGGTAGTTCAACTACAGTCCAAATACAAGTCATGTCCACCTTCTCTAAGAAATTCTGCTACAGGATATGTTACTTATGAAAGAGCATGGAGTGTGTGGATATTTAAAAGGACAAATTTGTTGCCCGATATCCAAAGTGAAACACAAATCAACAAAGTTGATTTATGCCAGTGCTTTATTTAGGGCCCGGGGACCTGAGGACTAGCGTCCCAAGTCAGAATCCCGGAGACCCTCATTTTACAATCAGCTTTTATAACTTTTTACAACTGATTACTTCATCAACATACGTGCAAAACCCCACATCCCAAGTTACAATAAATACATATATCAAAATCAAATTACACTCCTTGAAGTAATAAATTTCACATGGTTGTCTGCTCCAGGACTATAGTTTAGCTCCTGTGGTCAAACTCCCCCCACCAGATATCCATGGCTACGTTATACTTTAACTTAATCTCATGGAAACAGCTAACAGTTTCTACCTGTTTGTTCTTAGCTAAGCCTTAAGTCTCAGGAACCTCAGTACATTCCCATGGCACATTCCCAGAATTAGGGCCTACTTCTAATAGAAAAATCTTCAAGCCTTAGCATGACTACTACTACTTCACTATTTTATGTCTCCAACCCCCCTTTGGTAACAAATTGACCATTGCTGCATCCACATCCCAAATGTAACTGCAGATGTAGAACATGATATCAGCCAGTTAAGACAAATAGAGCATGAGGCACAAGAGGAGCAAAAGGATTTAGCTACTACCTGGTTAGACAAAATTTTTAAAGGGTTAGGATGGAATGCGAGTTCATTGGTGAAGTCTATCCTCGAGAATTTGATAATTTTACTAATCATATTTCTAGCAATTTGGTTAGTTTTTAGAATCCTGAAAGGAGAAATACAGAAAAGGACATTCTGGAACAGAATAATGAAGGCACTGACACAAGACAAAACTTCACATCCAATAAAGCACAGCATATAATCATTCCATGATTATGTGTTTTTCTACACTAACATAAGCAGCTGGAGAATGTTTCAGGATCATCAGCCCTTGTTCTTGTAGGTGATTTTAACCTACCAGACATCTGCTGGGAACTAATACAGCAGAAAAGAGGCAGTCCAGGAAGTTCTTAGAGTGTGTGGAGGACAACTTTTTGCAACAGCTGGTGAGTGAGCCTCCCAGGAGTGACTATGTTAGACCTGTTGTTCGCAAATAGAGATGGGCTGGTGGGAGATGTGGTGGTTGGAGGCCACTTGGGGCACAGTGATCATGAAATTATAGAATTCTCTTTATTTGGCAAAATCAGGAGGAATATCAATAAGACTTTTACATTAGCCTTCTGGAGGGCAGACTTTGGCCTATTTAGGAGACTTAGTCAGAGACTTCCTTGGGAAGCAGCCCTTAAAAATAAAGGTGTTCAGGAAAGATGGGCATGCTTCAAAACAGAGATCTTGAGAGCACAGGAACAGACTGTCCCTGTGTGCCGAAAGATGAGTTGACAAGGCAAATGTCCAGCCTGGATGGGCAACGAGGTTTTGAAGGAACTTAGGAATAAAAAGAGGATGTATCATCTTTGGAAGGAGGGTCAGCTCTCACAGGAAGTATTTAAGGGGGTAGCTAGGGCATGTAGGAAAAAAAATAGGGAGGCCAAACCTCAGTTCAAACTTAAATTGGCAACTTTTGTAAAGGATAACAAAAAAATGCTTTTACAAGTATGTCAACTGTAAAAGGAAGGGTAAGACCAACCTTTGTTCTATATTAGTTGAGGGAGGGAACTTAGTAACTGCAGATGAGGAGAAGGCCGAAGTGCTTAATGCCTTCTTTGCCTCAGTCTTCAGTGGGAAGACAGCTTGTCCTCAGGACAACTGTCCTCCTGGGTTGGTAGATGGTGTCAGGGAGCATAATGGTCCCCCCATTATCCAGGAGGAGGCAGTCAGAGAACTGCTGAGACTCTTGGAAGTTCATAAATCTATGGGACCAGATGGGATCCATCCCAGGGTGATGAGGGAGCGGGCAGATGAGCTTGCAAAGCCGCTCTCCATCATTTACCAACAGTCCTGGCTCACTGGTGAGGTTCCAGATGACTGGAAGCTGGCCAATGTGACTCCCTTTCACAAAAATGGTAGGAAGGGGCATCCTGGTAATTATAGGTCAGTTAGCCTGTCCACATGTCTTGGGTTATGTAACCAAAAATGTGTATTCTATTTCTTCTGTTGAAAGCAGTTGGGGACATGGTTTTTTTTTTTATCTCTTGTAACTCCAGGGGGGAGGGGGTGTGCCTTCTGATAATGGGCCAGCTGTTAAGACCTAAAGGGGCATTGTTCCTTATCTCTTCCACTACCCATCCTCCCTCCGGGGGATATTTTCTGTTAATAGGCCATTAAGGCTCACCAATAACATGACACATTACATCATCCCATTGTGAGATGCTCCATCTAGTCGTGGGAGCCAAACCATTCCTACCTATATAAAAACTGAGATGTAGAATCATCAGGGATCCAGTTTTCCACTGGATTCCGGGAGGAAGACCGGACCCATTGTGCTATTAATGGACCCTTTTCTACACGACCATCTCTATGCCAACAGAACCACATCTGCCACTACAGGAGGGCTTACTTTTTGACTGCTTCCAACACCCTGACCAACAGGGCGTCAGGTTGTATTTCTGACTCTGTCAGGGTTTCTAGGGTTTTTGGTTGTTTGCTTGTTTTTGTTTTTGGTTTTTTTTTTTTGGTACTACAACATTTGTATTCTTAATATTCCTAGTAAAGAAGTGTTATTCCTATTCCCAAATCTTTGCCTGAAAGCCTCTGACTGCAAATTAATAATAATTTGGAAAGAGGGGGGTGGTTTACGTTCTCCATTCCAAGGGAAACTCCAGCTTTCTCTGGCATATACCTGTCTTCCCAAACCAAGACACCTCAGTACCCAGTAAGGTAATAGAATAATTTATACTGAGTGCCCTCATGCAGTACTTACAGGATGGCCAGAGTACCAGACTAAGCCAGCATGTTTTTAGGAGAGGTAGGTTGTGTTTGACCAACCTGATCTCCTTTTATGATTGAGTGACCCATGTGGTGGATGTGGGAAAGACTGTGGATATTGTCTATTTGGACTTCAGCAAGGCCTTTGACATTGTCTCCCACAGCATACTCCTGGAAAAGCTGGCAGCACACAGCTTGGACAGGTGCATTCTTTGCTGGGTTAGAAACTGGCTGGATGGCTGGGCCCAGAGAGTGGTGGTGAGTGGTGCTGCATCCAGTTGGCAGCCATTCACTAGTGGTGTCCCTCAAGGATCTGTGCTGGGGCCAGTTCTGTTCAATATTTTCATTGATGACATGGATGAGGGTATTGAGTCTTTCATTAGTAAATATGCGGACAACACTAAGCTGGGAGCATGTGTCAATCTGTTGGAAGGTAGGAGGGATCTGCACAGAGACCTGGAATGGTTGGATGGATGGGCTGAGTCCATGTCCTGGTTTAGGGCAAATTTGGGAGGAAATCTCTGAATGGGGTTCCTCTGAAAAGCAAATCCAAACAGCCCCTCCCCCCAGCAGGTCCGGGGAAAGAACTCCCTCAAAGAAGAGTGGAAAAAACCCTATTTATTTAACAAACAGAATGCCCACAAGCATAAAGAATGAATAACAATAATAATAATAACAATAATAATAATATGAAACAATAAAACCTCTCGCTGCTCCGAAGAGAGATGGCAAAACTGAGAGTCCGTGCCAGGAGTCTGTTTATCAGTCCCAGTCCCTTCAGTGCTGGAAAATGCCGAGTCCCGGCCAGGTGGGCCACGGGTGCAATATCCCGGTGCTCCTCTGGGTTTTTTCAGTCCAGAGCACATTTAAACAGTCCCAAAGAAAAAAAAACAAAACAAAACAAAAAAAACCAGTCCAGGAAAGCTTCTTTGCCTCAGCTAGCTAGACTAACAAAAGGAAAAAAAACTCTCTCCCTGGCTGCTGTCCGTGCATCCGACGAAGGAAAAAAAAAAAACCACACAGTCCCAAGGACGAGAGCAGATCCCGAGGAGTGAACACTGTTTCTCAAAACAAACTGCGCGCTTCTTTCCCTGCTCACTCTCAGAACCAGTCTTAAAGGTACAGAACACAGAACAGACGATGTGGGGATACAGGCATCCTAGTCACCCTAGGACAGTCCAATAGGACGAATTTTAATAAGTCCAAGTGCCGAGTCCTGCATTTTGGCCACAGTAATCCCCTGCAACATTACAGGCTGGGGACAGTGTGCTTGGACAGTGCCCAGGCAGAAAGGGACCTGGAGGTGCTGGTTGATAACCGACTGAACATGATCCAGCAGTGTGCCCAGGTGGCCAAGAAGGCCAATGGCATCCTGGCCAGTATTAGCAATGGTGCGGCCAGCAGGAGCAGGGAGGTCATACTTCCCCTGTACTCAGCACTGGTGAGGCTGCACCTTGAGTACTGTGTCCAGTTCTGGGTCCCTCAGTTTAGGAAGGACATTGAGACACTTGAGCTTGTCCAGAGGAGGGCAACAAGGCTGGTGAGGGGCTTGGAACACAGGCCCTATGAAGAACGACTGAGGGAGCTGGGGTTGTTTAGCCTGGAGAAAAGGAGACTCAGAGGTGACCTTATTACTCTCTATAACTTCCTGAGGGGTGGTTGTAGACAGCTGGGGGTTGGTCTCTTTCTCCAGGCAGCAACTGACACAACGAGAGGACACAGTCTTAAGCTGTGCCAAGGGAAATATAGGTTGGATATTAGGAAAATGCTTTTTACAGAAAGGGTGATAAAGTACTGGAATGGTCTGCCCAGGGAGGTGGTGGCATCACCATCCCTGGATGTGTTTAAAAAAGATTGGATGTGGCACTTGGTGCCATAGTCTAGTTGAGGTGTTAGGGCATGGGTTGGTCTCTGATCTTGGAGGTCTCTTCCAACCTAGTCATTCTGTGTGTTCTGTGTATTTCCCCCTTCAATTGGCAAAACAAGGGAGAAAAGTGTCACGGCTTCTACATCAAGCCAATGTAGCAGGGTATCTCACCCCCTCACAAGAGATTATCTTGTTAGTTAACCAGTCAGATAACTCAAATAGGACGAGCTGTCTTGTAGTGAGTTATTTTGGCACCATGGGGTTAACACTGGTCTGGTATCTCCCAACTGCCAATAAAGATCTTACTGTTGAAGTGAGATCTGGAAAATAAACTGGATTTTTTACTGACAGACTCCCACTTTATGACTATAAAAGCCGCATTAATCTTTCCAAAGTAGAAATCTTTTATACATATCCCTGGAAATGTGTGCAGTTTCTCCCATAAGTAGGGACACCAGTTTCTCAGTTACTCCCCCAGAGATTAAGTGAAGCAACATTATTGTTGCTTCGATGGTAGTTACATTTGACTCCTAATTAATACTATTTCTTTTGCTAGCTTTAATATTAGGACCTTGATGTTATGCACTGTTCGATGTTATGCTATAATCTACTACTATTTCTTTAGTTTTATACTGTGTAGTAATTCTGATTAAGAACTTTTGTCTGTCATCTCTTGCCTCTTTAATAAATAATTCATTTTTATAAATAGATCTGATTTGACATCATTTGAATTTGTGGGCCCAAGTGATTTCTTAAATTTAGACTGTTGCCAAAATGTGAGGCTAAGGTACGGCTTGTCTGAAGCTTCCACTCTTCCCGTGACAGCCAACAAATACTCATATATCATCAATGATTGTCCAGCATGGACTGTTAATGGCACACCCCTCAATATGATTGACCCTGGTAGTTCTGAGAAATATTTAAGCCTGCAGATTGACCCTTGGACTGGTATATCTAAACTGGAACTATCTGTAAAGTTAGGAGATTGGTTACAATGAATTGATATTTCACCGCTAAAACCATTACAGAAGATTGACATCTTGAAAACTTATACCATCCCCAGATTGATCTACTTGGCAGACCACACTCATATGAAAGCAGGTTTCTGCGAGTCCCTTGCCTTACAAATATGATTGACTGTCAAGGAATGGTTGCATCTGCCACGAAGCTGTGGGAATTCCAGGCCCAGAAAATTCTCAAAATCTTGTGTATGCAGGCCCAAATACAAAAAAAGAATATAGGGTTGGACCTGAGACCTTGGAAAAGGCTTCCAAGTTTAGAGACCATAACTAAAAATATGAGTTTGTAGTTTAGATAGAAACACATAAAGCTAAGTAGTGGAAAGTTTTAGAGTTTAAAGTTTAGTCTATAGACATAGCTATAAAGGTAATAAGACGTTTTAAGGTGTAGAACTGTGTCCTAGGGTGACTATGATGCCTGTATCTCCCATCGTCTGTTCTGTGTTCTGTACTCTTAAGACTGGTTCTGAGAGTGAGCCAGGAAAGAAGAAGTGCCCAGTTTGTTTTGAAAAACAGTGTTCACTCCTTGGGATCTTTTTTCTCGTCCTTGGGACTGTGTGTTTTTGTCAGATGCATGGACAGCAGCCAGGGAGAGAGTTTTTTTTCCTTTTGTTAGTCTAGCTAGCTGAGGCAAAGAAGCTTTCCTGGACTGTTTTTTTTTTTTTTCCTTTTTTCTTGGGACTGTTTAAATCTGCCCTGGACTGAAAAAACCCAGAGGAACACCGGGATCTTGTGCCTGTGGCCCACCGGGCCTGGACTTGGCATTTTCCAGCACTGAAGGGACTGGGACTGAAAAAGAGACTGAGGGAGCCAAGCTAACTCCTGGCACGGACTCTCAGTTTTGCCATCTCTCTTCGGAGCAGCGAGAGGTTTTATTGTTTCATATTATTATTATTGTTATTATTATTATTGTTATTCATTCTTTATGCTTGTGGGCATTCTGTTTGTTAAATAAATAGGGTTTTTTCCACTCTTCTTTGAGGGAGTTCTTTCCCCGGACCTGCTGGGGGGAGGGGCTGTTTGGATTTGCTTTTCAGAGGAACCCCATTCAGAGATTTCCTCCCAAATTTGCCCTAAACCAGGACATACAGTAATATTGGTGCGCAACTGTGGGGCTCGAGAGAGTGGAAAAAACTTGTATTGATTATTGATTGCATTTTGGTTGTTCTTTGTGTGGGGATAGAGTAGCCATGTTGCCCCTTGAATCCCTAATGTCTCTTGGAATAGAGTCCTTGCTGTATTTCTGTTCCCTAGGTTTCTTTGAGGTTCTAATACCTTTCTGGTCCCTAGGCTTGTTTTCTTATCCAGAACTAGCTCCAATGTTGTCCCTAACACATAGCTTTTACACTAGAAGTGCACGAATTAGGATTGCTATTTTGTTGGGTTTAGTGATCATGATTTATAGGAAGTTTATGAAGGTGCTGGAGTTTGTGGCAGGTATGTTTGGTTTATGGTTTCTTCGTCCTACCATGCGTCCTAGTTCCAGCAGCATGTTTTGGGAATTTATGAATAATTGCACCCACTTTGTTAGAGGAGGAACATGGGATGAAGCTTTTCAGTCTTTCCTGTCCCTCGTATCTTTTGAATCGGTCACATCACTTTTGGAGAATGTTCAGTGTCCCCTGAATGTTAAAGATACCATCTTCGTGGTATTTCATCTGGTGAGCTTCCTCTATATGGTTTGCAGCTTGTCTAGAATGAGGGCTGAGATTTCCAGAGGGGCTGATGAGACCCCTGACCCAGAAGTAGGCCCAGGTGTGGAAAATCCTGAGTGGAGTGGAGAACGGGAGGATATGGGCCAAACCCTGAAGGAATTTTCTGACCCTATAGCCTGGGATTTTCCATATGAACACATTCAGAACCCAGCTGAGGTGGGAAAATACTTGAAAGAGAAGTGCCAGGATAATTCCAAAGACAAAAGGATTGTTGCAATAAGCTGGGCCCTGGCATATGCTTACCGCACACTGCTAGATAAAGCAGGGCAGCAGATAGAGGCAGGGGGGCAGGGAGATAAATCAGCAGCTACCCCAGTCACTCAGACAGCAGCTGAACCAGATAATAAGCCTAAGACACTGGCAGTCACCCCAGCAAAGAAGCACACACAAAAAACTGATCGACGAGTGGACGATGATCCAGGTGAAGGACCCTCAATGATGCCTTCCGACGACACCCAATCAGACATCCAACCAACTGACACCCAATCAGAAGCCGACCAAACTGACACAAAATCAGAAGCCCAACCAGCTGGCACAAGATCAAATGCCCAAAAAGCTGGCACACGATCAGGAGCCACTATTGAGTCCTTTTCCCTGAAGGATCTTCGAGGCCTAAGAAAGGATTATACTCGGTGACCAGATGAATCTATAATTAGTTGGTTAGTCCGTCTTTGGGATGCTGCAGGTGAGGCTACAATTCTGGACGGCACTGAAGCGAGGCATTTGGGATCCCTGTCACATGATCTGGTTATCGACCAAGGAATGATGAGGGAGGCTACCCCTTGTAGTCTCGGGAATGGGTCCTGGGAAGTGTGGCACAAAGATATCTATGTGCAGACGATCTCTATATGCAGCAAACCCAGAGGAAGACCATAGAACAAGGGATTCAATGCTTGAGAGAAATGGCAGTGGCGGAGATTATCTTCTCAGATGACCTAAACACTAGGAACCCAGACTTGGTACCATGTACACCGGTGATGTGGCGAAAACGTGTACGACTTGGGCCACAAGAATACTCTTCTTCTTTAGCAAAAATGATGGGGGACGACATGGGGGAGAGCGTGCTGGATATGGCAAGAAAACTTCGAGCATATGCAGATGCTGTGCATAGCCCAACACATGCCAGAATCGCAGCCGTGGAAACCCGTCTGCAGAAATTAGAAGGCAAAATAGAGGAGAATCACCATACACTCAGAGATGAGATTAAAGAGATGAAAGAGGGCTTTCTCCACATCTCAGCGGTAAAGGTCAGAGGTTCTGGCACCAAACGCAGATGTTCCCCAGATAGATAGGGAGGAGTCGTCCCACGAGGTAAGCTGTGGTCCCTCCTGCGTGATTGTGGAGAAGATATGAAGAGATGGGATAGAAAATCTACCGATGATCTGGCACAACGACTGCGTGAATTGTTGGGCGGCAAGACTCAGAGAGGAAGTTCCACTAAGAAGAAAGTAGCTCCAGTTACCCAGGGACAGATGGATAACCAGGTTTAGAGGGGCCCAGCCTCTAGCCAGGTAGAGGCTAGGGACAACCGTGTTTTTTGGACTGTGTGGATTCGTTGGCCTGGCACATTAGAACCACAAATATATGAGGCCTTGGTTGACACTGGTGCACAGTGCACAGTACTCCCATCAAAACATGTGGGGGAAGAATCTGTTTCTATTGCTGGTGTGACAGGGGGATCACAGGATTTTACTTTGGTGGAAGCTGATTTTAGTCTGACTGGAAATGAGTGGAAGAGGCACCCTATTGCAACTGGCCCAGAGGCCCCATGCATTCTGGGCATAGACTACCTCCGAAATGGGTATTTCAAAGACCTGAAGGGACTCAGGTGGGCGTTTGGGATAGCGGCTGCAGTGATAGAGGGTGTTAAGCATTTGAACACCTTGCCTGGACTATCAGAGAACCCATCTGCTGTAGGACTTCTGAAGGGGGAAGAGCAACAAGTGTCAATTGCCACTTCAACAGTGCATTGCCGACAGTATAGAACAACTCGAGATGCTGTGATCCCCATCCACAAGATGATTCATGAGCTGGAGAGCCAAGGGGTGGTCAGCAAAACCCACTCACCCTTCAACAGCCCCATTTGGCCTGTGTGAAAATCTGAAGGAGAATGGAGATTGACTGTAGACTATCATGCCTTGAATGAAGTGACTCCGCGGCTGAGCACTGCTGTGCCAGACATGCTGGAACTTCAGTATGAGCTGGAGTCTAAGGCAGCAAAATGGTACTCCACTGTTGACATTGCCAATGCATTTTTCTCCATTCCTTTGGCAGCAGAATGCAGGCCTCAGTTTGCCTTTACGTGGAGGGGTGTGCAGTACACTTGGAACCGATTGCCCCAGGGGTGGCAGCACAGTCCTACCATCTGCCATGGACTGATTCAGACTGCACTAGAAAAGGGTGAGGCTCCAGAACATCTGCAGTACATCGATGACATCATTGTGTGGGGGAATACTGCAGCTGAAGTGTTTGAGAAAGGAGAGAAGATCATCCAGATTCTGCTGAAAGCTGGATTCGCTATCAAGAAGAGTAAAGTTAAGGGACCAGCCCTTGAGATTCAGTTCTTGGGAGTAAAGTGGCAAGATGGACGGCATCAGATTCCTACTGATGTCATCAACAAGATCACAGCAATGTCTCCACCTACCAACAAGAAGGAAACACAAGCTTTCCTAGGTGCCATAGGCTTTTGGAGAATGCATATCCCTGAGTACAGCCAGATTGTGAGTCCTCTCTACCTGGTTACCCGCAAGAAAAACACTTTCTACTGGGGCCCTGAACAGCAACACGCCTTTGCCCAGATCAAGCAGGAGATCGCTCATGCAGTGGCCCTTGGCCCAGTCAGGACAGGACCAGATGTGAAGAACGTGCTCTACTCTGCAGCCGGGAGCCATGGTCTGTCCTGGAGTCTTTGGCAGAAGGTGCCTGGGGAGACTCGAGGACGACCATTGGGATTCTGGAGCCGAAGTTACAGAGGGTCTGAGGCCAACTACACTCCCACAGAGAAGGAAATTTTAGCAGCCTATGAAGGAGTCCAAGCTGCCTCAGAGGTAACAGGCACTGAAACACAACTCCTCCTGGCACCCCGACTACCGGTGCTGGGGTGGGTGTTTAAAGCAGAGGTTCCGTCTACCCACCATGCCACCAATGCTACATGGAGTAAGTGGATTGCTGTCATCACACTGCGCGCCCGTATTGGAAAACTGAATCGCCCTGGGATTTTGGAGATAATTACAAATTGGCCTGAAGGTTAAGACTTTAGTCTCACAGATGAAGAGGAGCAAGAACCAGTGACACGAGCTGAAGAAGCTCCACCGTACAACCAACTGCCAGCAGAAGAAACACACTACGCTCTTTTCACTGACGGTTCCTGTCGCATAGTGGGAATGAACCGGAAGTGGAAAGCAGCTGTGTGGAGCCCCACATGACAAGTCGCTGAGGCCACGGAAGGAGATGGTGGATCAAGCCAACTTGCTGAACTCAAAGCTGTTCAATTGGCCCTGGACATTGCTGAGAGAGAGAAGTGGCCAAAGCTCTACCTCTATACTGATTCATGGATGGTAGCCAATGCTTTATGGGGATGGTTGAAGAAGTGGAAAAAGGCTAACTGGCAGCGTAGAGGAAAACCAATTTGGGCTGCCGAAGAGTGGAAAGACATTGCCACTCGGATAGAGACGCTACCTGTAAAAATCCGTCATGTAGATGCCCATGTCCCCAAGAGTAGAGCTGATGAGGAGCACAGAAACAATGAGCAGGTAGATCAGGCTGCAAAGATAGAGGTGTCAAAAATAGACTTAGATTGGCAACACAAGGGAGAGTTGTTCCTGGCTCGATGGGCTCATGATGCCTCAGGTCATCAGGGCAGAGATGCCACCTATAAGTGGGCATGAGACTGAGGGGTGGACCTAACTATGGACAGTGTTTCTCAGGTTATTCATGACTGTGACACATGTGCTGCAATCAAGCAGGCCAAGCGGGTGAAGCCCCTATGGTATGGTGGACGGTGGTCCAAATCCAAGTATGGGGAGGCCTGGCAGATTGATTATATCACATTACCCCAGAAACGTCAAGGTAACCGCTACGTGCTCACAATGGTAGAAGCCACCACGGGGTGGCTGGAGACCTACCCTGTGCCTCATGCTACAGCCCGTAACACCATTCTAGGCCTTGAAAAGCAGGTTCTTTGGAGGCATGGTACCCCTGAGAGGATTGAGTCAGACAATGGGACTCATTTCAAGAATAGCCTTGTCAATACCTGGGCTAGGGAACATGTCATTGAGTGGGTGTCCCATATCCCCTACCATGCACCAGCTGCTGGGAAAGTGGAAAGATTCAATGGACTGTTAAAAACCACCTTGAAAGCATTGGGTGGGGGAACTTTCAAGAACTGGGAGCAGCATCTGGCAAAGGCCACCTGGTTAGTTAACACCCGAGGTTCCACCAACAGAGTACGCCCTGCCCAGTCTGAGCTCCTGCATACAGTAGATGGTGATAAAGTCCCTGTAGTACATGCAAGAGGTTTGTTAGGGCAGACAGTTTGGATCAAATCCACCTCAAGTACAGACAAACCCATCCGTGGGATTGTCTTTGCTCAGGGACCAGGTTGTACATGGTGGGTAATGAAGAAAGATGGAACAACACAATGTGTACCTCAGGGAGATCTGATTGTTGGATGAGAACCATGTGTACATATCACTTTTTGTTGAATGTCACTGCCATTGTCTGTATATAGCTGTATATTGTTTTTATATAGATATATGCATGCATAATGTGTGTTTGTAGAGTTAAAATTCAATTAGTTTTGATAAGTTGACGATATGGTGATAAGGGGTGGAATGTCCTAGGGTGACTATGATGCCTGTATCCCCACATCGTCTGTTCTGTGTTCTGTACTGTTAAGACTGGTTCTGTGAGTGAGCAGGGAAAGAAGAAGTGCGCAGTTTGTTTTGAGAAACAAACTCACTCCTCTGAATCTGCTCTCGTCCTTGGGACTGTGTGTTTGTTTTTTTTCCTTCGTCGGGTGCACGGACAGCAGCCAGGGAGTGAGGTTTTTTTTCCTTTTGTTAGTCTAGCTAGCTGAGGCAAAGAAGCTTTCATGGACTGTTTTTTTTTTATTATTTTCTTGAGACTGTTTAAATGTGCTCTGGACTGAAAAAACCCAGAGGAACACTGGGATCTTGTGCCTGTGGCCCACCGGGCCTGGACTTGGCATTTTCCAGCACTGAAGGGACTGGGACTGAAAAAGAGACTGAGGGAGCCAAGCTAACTCCTGGCACGGACTCTCACTGTTGCCATCTCTCTTCGGAGCAGCGAGAGGTTTTATTGTTTCATATTATTATTATTATTATTCATTCTTTATGCTTGTGGGCATTTTGTTTGTTAAATAAATAGTTTTTTCCACTTTTCTCTGAGGGAGTTCTTTTCCCGGACCAGCTGGGGGGAGGGACTGTTTGGATTTGCTTTCCAGAGGAACACCATTCCGTGGTTTCCTCCCAATTTTGCCCTAAACCAGGACAAACTGTAAGTTTGTGTGTCATTAGATGAATGGTCAAGAAAATCTGCACTGCGGCAGAGACATATAAGACAAATTAATTAGGGATTGGTGTAAAAGTAAAAACATTCTTTGTGGCAGTTGTTTATTGGCTAATTAACCTTTAAAAGACCTTGTAACTTTTGGTCTTGTGACCACTGACCACGGACTTCTGGCTTCTGGCATATGGTGAAGACGTTCCCACCCTTCCATGAGACTGCGGCAATAAATAATGCTTTCAAATGCCTTGAAGTCGTCCCGTTTCTCTTAAAGTCCTGACACTGAGCACATGACGCCATCCTGGTATTCGAGCACAAAGGATCAAGGTTTGGGTATTGCCAGGTTGATGGGACTGATTCCAAATGTACAAGCCCAAAGACTGCATAGACTTGCTCAGTCTTAGGATGAAACAATCAAAACAATTCTGAAAAAAAGAACAAATTGAACAAGCATATGAAAAGCTATGGATACAAGGTGGAGGAGGGAAAGAAAAGATGCTATCAATATGGGAACCCAAACCAGCAATGGAAATAACATCAGAATGGGAGGTAGCCTCTCTGAAGATCAACTATCTGAAACCTTGTGACTGGAGAAAATTAGAATTTTCAAAATTAACCAAACTGGTATCCCAGGGCTGAGGAATTACCAGTTTTGAAGGGGATAGGACCAGCAATTCCTGGATCAAGAACTTCAGAGGCATACCTCACAGGAAGCTCATTACAGCATTGCAGTTGAGAGCCAACATTTACCCCACAAGACAGTTCCTGGCGAGGGATAGACAGGAAAAGTGCATCAAATCCTGCAGGCACTGCCAGGCTGAGAGTGAAACATGCTCCCATATCATCCGAAACTGACCAATCGTGCGGGGTGCAAGAATTAAAAGGCACAATTACATCTGTGAAATGTTATCAAAAGATGCAAAGAAGAAAGATTGGACAGCATTTCAGGAACCACATATAAGAGATTACAAGTTATACCAACCAGACCTAATTTTTGCAAAGGAAAACCAAACATTTCTGGTGGATGTGACTGTGTGATACGAGTATGCCAACACATCTTTAGAAGAGGCTGCCATTGAAAAAGTGAAGAAATGCTAACAACTTCACAAAGACATCCAGGAACTTACAAATGCGGCAGACCTATTTGTGGGCTTTCCCCTTGGAGTGCAGGGGAAATTGTACCATAAAAATTATGAACTTTTGAGGTACCTGGGTCTCTCCAAGTCAAGGCAAGAGAAGACAGCCTGGGTCCTGGCCTCCAGAACACTCCTTACTTCTGTAAATATTGTACATATGTTCATGAGTAAAGCACGTACTGTTGTATCATCTCAATTCACAATAAAGTTTCAGCGAAAGCTATGAGTGCAGGGCTGCCACAATCCAGTTAATGCCAGGCATAGACAGTACATGGGGATGACAATGGAATCATGTCATGTGTCACATACCATCTATCTGGGACAAAATTCTACCAATTTTGACCAAGGTGGACAGGCTATCTGTACTTAACCCAGAAGAGGAGCATATATAAATTATATGTGTTCAATAAATATACTGAATCTGCTCAGGGAATTTTAACACTCATCCTTTGGCTCCTCCCTGCTCTAAAGATCCCAGGTGAACTCACCTGGTGCGGTCTGTTGTGGTTTCTCTCGTGGGGGGGCTGCTACCAGCAAGCAGCAATTCCCCAGACCACAGAAACAGTTTGTGTGGGTCCTTCAGCTTAGCTGGCTGTGCGTGGGTTCAGGCTTGGAAGAAAGAAGCCGGTCCTGGCTTGGGTAGGAAAAAGGTGTTTATTTCTTGTGGCTGGCCATGTGCAGAGGAAAGCATGTGCTCCAGAGCCAGAGCAGAACCAGAACCGGAAGCCAGAACCGACCAGAACATGTGCTTGGCCTTTTTGTCCCCCTTTCTCAGGTTGCAGCCTGGGCGGGGAACACTCTGGGCCAATTGGAAAAGGGAAGGGGTGTGGTTACATCAGGGGGAAACCAGGTGTGGGGATAGGAATGGGGGGGTGAAAGGAACATACCAAGTACAGACAAATAACAAAATACCAATACAAATTCAAAAACCTGAAACTCGTGCCGCTACAGTGCCGGCAGTTGGTTGTTTAGAGAAGAGAGACTTCAAAGGTAGTAGCCTAGGATCCTATCCGGGTTGCCAAACTGTTAAGGAAACTTTCCTGTCTGACTGTTCAGATGCCACTCTGGGAGTCATACCCGCACCACCCAAGACTGGCACTGCTGGGACAGACCCCATCAGAGTGGATGGCTCCAGTGAGCTGACAGGTGTCCTGTTTGACTCCCTACACACCCCACACTCACACAGTCAGACCAGGTTTCCTTACCAGCTCAACCGCTGCTTTCCCTTAGCAGTGTCTCAGGTATGTGATTCCTTTAAGTAATTTAATGGTGGTGCAGCAACACAAAACCAGGTCAAGCTGGTGCCTCCAGGAGGGGATCCTGAACTAAGGTATCCACCTCATAGTCTATGTGCCTGATAGTCTGAGTCATTGGCTTCTGCTGAGTGGCTGGACATTCCCCTCCCCTCCCACCCCCTAGCAGTTGCTGCTAGCACTGCAGCTGCACACAGAGCTACCTGCACTAGATGTATCCCTCAACAATTCTACCGTCTGTATCAATTAAAATTTCTGACAAAAAGTAACTGAGACATTGATTAAGACTCATTTACATATTAGCTTTCACACCCCTAAGAACACAAATTAAGAGAAAAAAGGACATACATTACACGAATGACAAAAGTCACCAAAACCCCATGTATAACATGCAATTGTTCTATCCCATTGGGAAGTAACAAAAATTATAATATAAAAGAAGGGGGAGGATGTTCAGGGCCAAAGGGAGGAAAAGGAGAAGAGAAAAAAGAAAAAAAGAGGGGGAAAATACCTCTGCTTGCTCAGGATCAGTTGACAGACTGTATATGTCCTCCTGAAGAGATGCCTTTAGATGATCTTTGCACCTCCAACTGCATTGGAGAAGACCTGGGAATATTTATATTTATGTATATATATATATATCTCACTGTTAGATCTCTGTTACTATACTTTCTGTTGCAACACATATTAGCACGCTGTAGGTAATGCATTTATCACCAAAAATTCTGAACCTGCATTCCTGTTGCTTCCATACTATTCATGAATCTGAATCATGCAAGTTCTTATTGAACATGACCAGACCTATAGTATTGAAACCATGCCATTTGTGAATCTGTGCTCATGAAAGTTCTTACTGAACACCAGACTTATAGTAGTGAATTGGTTACAATCAGGAATTAAGCCCAGCCACCCCCAGCCCCTCTAATCTCTGAGGACCAGTTGGAGCACAAGGGGGGCTATTTTCTGCTTTAATTTTATACCCTTAATGCAACAAGTACTAAAAAGAAGAGTTAAAGAACTCAGTAGACAACATCAATAAAGAAGATAACAAGAGTTGACTACATCTAAATCTGAAGACCTAGAGAAGCTGATTAAACAATTCACAGCACATATTAAGAAAACCAAATAGGACAAACAAGACATACAATGTTAAAGGTGAAGATAATGGCCTGGGGAAGAGTAGCTGGTGGATAAATGACAGAGAGGCATTTTGGATGTCAGACATCGATAGACTGGTTGGGCCAGGAGATGGGTTTAAAATGCAGGTCTTAGTAGGATTCACATGAAAGAATTTATTTTTAATTTTTTTTTCTTTTATAGAAAGCAATTTTTCCTACAAAACATTAAAAGACAAAACAATATTGCAAGATCAAAGAATAAAGTTCAGAAAGAGACAGCATGAAGGTAGTCAAAGCTATTCAAATTTGTTGGCTTTAACTGTATATATAAACACAATATATAGTCTTTAATTACATTACCCATGCACAAATTTTATGTTATCTGCACCATCCATTTTAGAAGAAAGACTTTCTGTAAAACAAAAAGTTCTGTGGTAAAGAAGGATGGAAACAGAAGTATGTTTTTATAATTAAATGACTCAAATGTTACCCCAGAAAACTAAAAAAACAAGCAGAGACATAACTAATTCATGTTAAAGATTAACTAAAACCAGTTGAAGTATTGTATTGGGTCTGACTGAGACAGAGTTTATTTTTCCTTGGCAGCTCTCACAGTGCTGTGCTTTGCATTGGTAGCTAGAAAGGTGTTGATAACACACCAGTGTGTTGGCTAATGCTGAGCAGCACTCTAACATTTTCCCCCCCATCAGGGGGCTGGGAATGGGCAAGATCCTGGGAGGGGACACAACCAGGACAGCTGACGCAAACTGACCAAAAGGATATTCCATACCGTATGACATCACCTCAGATATAAAAGCTAAGGGACAGAGAAAGAAGGGGGGGGGCATTTGTTTTTCAACAATGTTTGCCTTCTGGGCAAACTGCTACACATGCAGAAGCCCTGCTTCCCGGGAAGTGTCTGAACATTGCTCACTGATGGAAAGTAGAGATTAACTTTTTCCTTTGCTTATGCACACAAAATTTTTCACTTTTTTTTTTTTGTTTTCATAAACTGCCTTATCTCAACCTACCACTTGTTTTCCAGCTTATTTTCTCTCCCCTGTCCTGCTGGGAAAAGGAGTGATAGAGTGGCTTGGTGGGTACCTGGCACCTGGCCAAGGTCAGCCCACTACAAGTATACAGGCTTATAATAAACTTTTCAGAGGTACTTAGCGATTGCAAGCTCTTCCAGGCCCAAATTTGAGACACTGGCATCCAATTTACAGAAGTGTTTTGCAAATCTGCAATGAACAAAAAAAAGAGCGTACACCAAAGCTTAGGAGTTATAGTCCTCACAATGGCATTCAAAATTAATGTATGTGCTTAATATTTATATGCCTCAGATTTCTCATCTAGAAAACAAATATATCCCTCTATTTTGCTGGAGTATTGCAAGAATAATTTAAAGAATTCACATTATGGTTTATTGTGAACAGCTGTGGGGTCTATAGTCCAAACCGGATAGCTGCAAATCTTCCCAGAGAGAGAGGTCTCCCTAGAGACAGCCTTTCAGGGGATCTCGGGCAGTCTCTGGCCGCCAGGCAGCCTTGGCAAGGCTCAGCCAGGAACTGCAAGTGAATCAGCTCTTAGCAGTGGTTTCAGCTCTTAGCAGTGATTTCAGCTCTGCCTTGCAAGGTTATTCCAGGTCGACTCAGGGAACAGAGAGACAGAAGCACCATGTAGCAGTTCCACAGGATGGCTTTTATTGATGATCGCATCTGGGAATTGGTTCCGGACGGGAGACAGGATGTGAACCACGTACCACTGGCATATAGTCGGGCTGAATTTTAACCCTTGAGGCAAATACAACCAATGATGTCTGTTGAGTGAAGCCTCTCTGTTAAGGGAGGGGACGGAAAAAGCAAACTGGGGGGCATCTTGAGGGTGGAGTGGGATACTGAAGAAACAGTCTTTGATATCAATGATGGCAAGCATCCAGTCTCGAGGCAGCATCAATGGTGATGGCAGGCCCATGTCCTCAATGGCATCACTGATCTTGCGTAGGTGGTGGAGGAGCCTCCATCTGTCCATTCCAGGCTTTTTCAGCACAAAGACCGGGGAGTTCCAAGGGCTGGTGATCTCAGTGATGTGGCCCTTGGCAAGCTGTTCTTTCACTAGGGCTTCTAATGCATGCAGTTTAACTTTCGAAAGGAGCCACTGCTAGGTCCAAACTGGGTCCTTGCGTTTTCAGTGGCCCCAATTAAAAATCCCAGGTGGAAATGTGTAGGGAAGCCCCCCACTGGGATAGAATGTCTCTGCCCCATAAGGTGATGGGGACCCTTATCATGAATGGCCAGATGGTTGACAGCTTGCCTTCAGGTCCTTCAATGATGACATTCTGCTTGCTTCGCATAGACACTGTGGCTCCTCCAATCCCAGAAATCATGTCTGCTACCAGTTGTAGTTCCCAGTTCACTGGCCACTCAGAGCGGGCTATGATGGTTACGGTGTCCACCATCCCTGGTCGGTGTATCATCTCCCCCTTACAGAGTAGATGGCACTCGAGGGTAGGCTTATGTGGGCCCATAATCTGAGCCCACATGATTGTGGGATTGAGGGGAAGCCTTTCCATGTGGTTTGGTGGGAGTAAGAAGGCTTGTGCAATCGGTGTTCCTTGTGAAAGAAAAAACTGTGTCTGTGCAGCTCAGCTGGACAAAGATTTCTTGTCCAGGGTGCACTGTTTGTACTTCCGGTAAAACCAAGATTTCTTCTGGACCATGGAAAGTGTCACCTAGGACTAGAATGTCCCAAGGACCATTTTGTGGCTTGTGCTTTCCCATGGGAACATGGTAAAAACACTCATCTGTAAAGTCAATGGACAGTGCGGTTACCAGCTGGCAACCGGTTTCCGTCCGTATTGCTCCGTGTGTTGGATCCTCATCATGTGACTTGGGATCTCCAAGGACGGTGCGCCATGATGTCCCCCACATCCCAGATTCTGGCTGTCAGGTGTGAATTTCACTGGCAGAAAGGGGCAATACGGCTTTTGATTTGTTGTCTGTGCACGGGGCCGTCCAGTGCTGCACCTGGAATTTCCGGAGTGCTGCTGGTAACACTGATGTCTCTGGGGCCTTTGGTAGGTGGTACGGGGGCCCTGGGTGGGTGGCTTTTCTGGGCAATCCTTCATATAGTGTCCAATCTCCCCCCAGTTGAAACAGCAGGCATTATCTTTGGAGGCCACTCCTGCAAATGCACCAGACACCCCTTCTGCGATGCCCTTAGCAACTGCTTGGGCAACTGTGTTTTCAGTGGATGAATGGCGTGTCCAGCTTTCCACCATCTGTTCTATCGTGGGTTCTGTGTCTAATGGTAAAGCCCTTAGGACTGTCTTACATTGTCCATTAGCATTTGCCATAGCAAGTTTACTTAAAAGTTCCTTATGTCCCTCTGGGCTCTCTGTTTTTAGAAGGCATCTTTTAATCTGTCTACAAATTTAATAGAACTCTCATCTACCCCTTGTCTGATATTAGAGAAGTGTTGAGTAGGAACAGTCATCAGGAGTAAGGAGGAGTGAAGTTTTTGCTGCAATAGCTATATCCTGCAATGCAGCTTCAGGTAAGGTGTTGGCTTGTTCTGAGGGTTTTTGAAGCCCACCTCCTGCTAATTGTTCTATGGTCAAATTTGGCCAATCTGCAGATAATGTTTTAAAATGGTTTTTCCAATGCCTTTCCCATAGCATATGTTCAGCAGGGAAAAGGAGACAAGTAACAATGTTTTTAATATCATGAGGCACTAGAGTATGTGAGGAGAAGGTGGCTTCCAATAAGTGTCTAAAGAAATGTGATCCCTGCCCGTGTTCTTTTGCAACCTTGCAAAGACCTTTGATGTCTCTGTTATGAATGCTAGGAGACCAGCTCCTTAGTGATTTCAGCTTTATTAGGAACAGTCTGGGAAGGGGGCCTGTAGGGTGTGCGCACACCACTGCTGCTCCTGATACCGCGTGGAGGAGGAGGATGTCAGCTCTGTCATCTGGCAGATCTGGGTCTTCCTTCCTCATGGGAGTCCCCAAGAAGACACCTGCTGGTTTCAGGTTCAGGGTCCCCATGTCACTCCTGGCTCACTTTGATTAGGGTGATGAAGGCAAGAGATCCTAACTAGAGCTTTGATGTCATCCGATGTCCCTTCTGGTTAGAAGTGTTACTTTAGCTCTTTACCTGCACGGGGAGTTGTTGCTCATTGTTTTTAGGGGTGTCCACTAGGCAAATTCCCTCTCCACTAAGTCCCATGGGAATCTGACATTTGCATACTAGGTGATGTCATCCTCCTCCTCATGGTCTCGG
>JANPWX010019107.1:190029-289577 GCA_024734555.1 Trochalopteron elliotii
TCCTCAGGGAAGGTGGACATGATGTCTACCTAGGCCTTGAACTACCCGAGCTGAGGCCTTCACAAAGGCCTGAGTGAGGCCTTGAAGCCTGTGACGCAGCTAGAAATTCTTAGCCAAGTGTGGCGCAGTTAGAAATTAGTAGTTAAGGTGTCAGGGAAAGATAATAAGGTTGTGAAGGTCACTGAATAGACTTGTTAGTGAGCACGTGATAGCCACCTTAAGAGTAAGTAAAATAAAGTGTGTTTTCATACTTCTCTCTGCTGTATGCCAATGAAAAGCTGCTGTGATTGTAAACTATATAGAAATGTATATAAGTAGCCATCTTAGCTAAAATAAAGCAGAACGTAGCTGTTAACCATATTAGCGTGATCTGCGTTCTCTCTATACTCCGACTTCCTTTTTATCTCAGGCCAACCCTGGCAATACCAAAGGGGAAGAACCAATGGGTTTGAAAGATATATCAAAGCATTATGGGTGCCTTGTTCTGACCTGTGAGAGAACTGCCTCATCTAGGTCCTCTCTCCCGGGGAGGGGGTTGAGATGAACTTATCACATTCCATTCAAAGTACATCCCTCCAGGGCAAGGGCCTGGGAGGCTCATCCATCTCCACAGTTTATGACATAGGAAAACCTATGAGGACGTCAGTAAGTCTGCATTCAAAGCTGGATTAGACCACTGTATAACAAATAAGATTTAGGACTACCCATTGAACAATGAGGACAACAGTAAATACTGAATAATTGCCCACTCAGTGAACATTGTCTGAATGGTGCACTGAATGAAGCAGGAGTCCTGGTAAGGAAAAATAGCCAACAATATTGTAATTATAGACTGAATCACAGTACAAATGAAAAAGGAAACAAGACTGCTACAAGCAACTTTAATTCTGTTGTGCCAAGAATGCTTAGTGTGCATACTATAAAAAAAGGAAGTAAACTCAAGACTGCTATGATACTTATTAACAAGGTATTTAACATAACTTTTACATAAAGCACAATGACATGCCTTTAAACTGATTAGATTTAGGATAACAGGAATTACTTTGTTTTATTTTACTCATAGAGGGAACATTTCAGAGTGATTTTGCAATTAGCAACTGCAAAATCTAGTTTAGTTCAAAGCCTCTGACTACCAAACTGGCACGGATGCCAAGTATTCAGTCATAGTCAAATAAGAATCAGGTATTTATATAAAAAGCAAACATATCCACTTTAAAATTATTATTAAAAAAATTATGTAAAAACTATAACATGCCATGTTTCATTGCTTAGAATAAATATCTAATTAGAAAAAATAGCATATGTTTTCTTTCAATATCAGATGTATTTCATCTTTTCTCCCCTCTGCAATCAAACACAATTTGTTGAGACTCATTGAAAGAAATAATTACCAAAATGTTGGTGTGGGAAGCAACCCAATGTTATGATCTTCAGTACAAAGTTGCACACTACCAGCAAACTCTTCTGAATACTGTTTGAGAAGACAAACAAAACAAACAGTAAGCACAAAGAAATTCTACTGAATTAGAAAAATTTGATTGCATCAACTTCATCAGTTATTATAGAATCATATATAGAATTATTATAGAATCATAGAATGGTTTGGGCTGGAAGGGACCATAACAATAATCTAGTTCCAACCTGTGATGGCTTTAGATCGCAACCAGGCGGAAACACCAATTCATGTAGTGGCTTTGAACTATGATTTTAAAAAGTTAAGATTTTAGCTGAGTCAGAAGCAATTTATATTGATCAGGGTGTAAGATAAGCAAATGGTAGGTTAATGATAATTAGATGCTTAAGCTAGAGCTAACTGTTATATTATGAGCATGTTTATAGAAGAAAGTGGAGTAAGTGAACCATTATAAGAACAGATTGAAACCAGTAGAACAATGGCCAACACCTGGACTTTATATCAATTAATCACAAAGCAGGGGACCTTGGATCGTGCCAGAGGGTCACAGAGACCTGATGAAGACTCTCCTGACTTCATCCTTTGAGACCACTGACCAAATTTGAGACCACCGACCCAATTCAAGAGAAGAATTGCACATGAGTGAAGGACTAATAGCCTCATTTTAATACCAAACGGGGATAGGAGGTGCTGGGGTTATGCATATGTATTGTATGTAAGATCTTGGAAAATAAATAGAGGGCAAAGAACCTTGTTCGGGGCGGTCATGCCTTTCGGAGATGACTCCCATGCCGCCCGCCAGTGAATAAACATACCACTTTCTAACTTTAATTAGTTAGAGGGTCTTTGTCCATGATTATATTGGTTTTTAACGACTCAGCTTCACGTTTACCAATTTCTGTTTCCCAAAATTAGTGTAGTGGTCTGAGTGCCCATTAGAATTATTTACTCTTTCTGCTGTGAGATAGGATTAGGAGAAAAACAAAGCAGGCTCAAAAGGGTATAAAGACAGGTTTATTAGCAAACTACAAGAAAGAAACAATAAGAATCAGAATAAAACCTTCAAAACACTTCTCCTCCCCCATCAACTGTTCATTTTCCCAGTGACAACATAAAGAGACAACACCTGGGATTTTCAGTCAGTTTCACCACTTTAAAATAGTCTTTCATCAGTTCTTAGGGAAAGCAGCCTCTCTTAGAAATCCTATGGAGACATCACCACAAGAAATGGTTCTCTGGTGGCACCCACGTCTTGAATCTGCAGCCGCCCAGAAACTCTGCAAGCAGTGAAGTCTCTCCCATTTGGCAGCTTCCCCACGGCTGTACTCATGGGCATATCAGCTTATTTAGGGTACAGTTTAAGGATGACTGTTCTTGTATAAAACAAAGATTCTCTTCATCTATCTCTAAAATCATCTTCATTTCAAGAAACAGAGGTCTTCCTTTTCCCTGGGGACAGAGGGCTTCAGATCTCTTTCTCTCTATCTTCTTCTGTTCAAAATTCTCCATTAGATCACAGCTATACCAACTCACGACTATGACTAGAACTTTGCATCCCCCCAAAAAGCATTCTGTAAGTTACAGGGATACTTCAGTCCATTCTCCGTGGCCTCACAAGAGAAGTCCAGCCCAAACTAGGCAACTCCTCCATCCTCCTTCCAACCTAGGACTTTTACTCTCTCTTCACTGACTTCCGTCTCATGCCATGTCTCTCCATGTTTCACTCTAGCTGTTTTGTCACTCAGAGAGAGGATTTAATGTTTTGCAAGTTTCATCTGTCAAGGAAAGAGTTAACACTTTCCCAGGTCTGCAGAAGGCATGATTGTTATTCCCTGGGAAATGGCTGAAGGTGGGAGATTCAGGCCGTGCTGGGGCTGGAGCCGGGATCTCTTGTGCAGCTGGGATTTCCCCCCCCTCCCCCTTCCTCTGCAAGGGGTCTTGGTAGCAGCCGCCAGAGCTGTCTACAGTGGAGGATTCTTCAGAAAGCTACACTGGTGGGGGGGGAAGGGAAGGGGCCTGTCTCCCAGGAGGGGACGCCCAGCCCGGTTAGGCCTCCTAGGCCGAGATGGGGGGAAGAAACAGCCTAGCAGCAAGATCTTAGCAGCCGATTGTGGCATACCCCTCCTCCCCTTCCCCTGCCCGGGAAAGGCCTGGGCAGGGCCTGGCCAGCCCGGCCCCCCCCCATGGCAAGGAGGGAGCCAGGACCAGCTTAGGTAGGAAGAACTTGTGTATTCCCAGAGGTGTGTCAACTTTCTACTGGTTTGACCAGATATTGAGACATTAATTTTTAAGAATTAAAGACTTTAGTTAAACTAGATATTGCTGAGGTAAGATAGATAAACTTCCCTCTACTAACAGAAGCCGGATTTAAGGAACTGATAAATCATGAGGCCTGTTTATGTATTCTGACTAATCAATAGACTCCAAGAATACAATACAATCATAAATCAAACAGCCCTGGAAAAACAGGATTCAGCTGCCACGTAACACTAAAAGGTTAAAAAGTCAAAGCGAGGAAGACCCATCTTACTTCATCATTCTGAGACCCCGCCCCATAAAAAGGACCACTGACCCATTTCAAAGAACAAACTACGCATGCTTAATAGCTTTTTGGCTAATTACCATACGAAGCAGGGAATGGGATGTACCAGAGTTATGAATATGCATTTGTGTTTTGGGTATTCAATACTCCTGTACATAAAAAGACCCTGTGATCATCTGTAAATTGCACGTGTGTATTTGGGAGCTATCCCACACGCTGCCCGGCGTCGTAATAAACATACACTTTCTAACTTTAAACTGTTAGAGAGTCTTTGTCCATCATAGTTGGATATCGATATTAGATCAATATCCATATTTTTAATAAATCAATATCAATATTCAACCTTACTGATTGGGTTTTGCTATAAATTCCTAGAAAAGTCACTTCCTAGCAAAACCACCACACAATTTCTCCTGCCATAGTTGCATTCCTCCATGTCCATAATGAATCCAAGAGTATCCTATGGTACCCTAACCTACAGTCCCTCCCTTTCCTCCCCATATGTGCATTTCTTCTTAGAAGCTGGTCTCCATTTACACATGTGAGAGATAATAGTTGGGGAAGGGAGAAAAGGAGCCTTGTGATACTTGGCAACAGATAAGGCACCAGGAAAAAAGTAATCAAACCAATCTTGGTAGCTTCCATGATGACTATTGACTTTGGCTTTTTTCAAACCTTACATTCCAGCTTTGTCATCATTGAAAGCCATCTAAAGTAGATTTCCATCATTAGAAGAGCTGTTCTCAACTTTTTTTATGTCATCCATAGTACTTCTTGAAAACAAGTACCTCTTTTAAGACTTAATAATTTAAAAAATCAAATCATATATTTGTTTTTATGTTCCAGCTGAACAATACAAAAATAATTTATGGAATTAAGTTGTTGAATTTTTAAAATAAGTTTTTTATACTTATTAAGAAAACAGCATACTTATCACAAATTGAATATTTGTATTCCTGTAAAGTGGCTGACCTTCCTCACTGTTGTGGCTTAATCAGGACACACACACTAAATAAAGCTATCTGTAACTCTATCAGTGTTTGGAGACAGTATGATTTTAATTTTTTATCAACTTAACATACTATTTTAAAAATCCCTTCCAGAAATATTTAAACACCACCAGTTTCAGGTAAAGGCTAGTACCTTACACATGTACATGAGATTTATGCTTGTATGTTTCTTGTGGGCAGAATGGGAGCTTCAAAGCCTATTAGAGAAGCCCTCCCATTGAATCAGGGGTCGCAGAAAGGACCCCCTTGCTTTCTAAACTATTTCTTCAGAGAGGAGCCTGGGTGTGGCTGGATCCAGTCTTAGCCCCAGACTAACAGTTTGTGTATAAAGGATTATACAGGTATAATTGAACCTTTACAGAACTTTGTCCTGCAGGATTAAGGATGTCAAACCAAATATATTTATATAAATAAATATTTTATTTAAATTGATTACAATAATTTCAATCATTAGACAAAAATACCTTAATCAGAATTATTTACTACACAGTCAGTATAGGCAGCTATAACTACTAGTAGAGTGCACTGTTTTCAAAGCAATAATAAAGCAATTGTATTAAAGCTAGCAAGAACAATTAAGTAGAGATTGATATTACTCACCCATACCAGCGACTATGGGCCAATCTCTTTTGCTCAGCCTCGAGGAATAACCTTGAGAGGCTTTGTTGGTTTTGCACAGATAGGTTTTTTTTGGGGGGGAGGCACAGAGGTGGCTTCTGTGAGAAGATGCTAGAAGCTTCCCACCATGTCCAGCAGAGCCAATCCCTGATGGCTCTGAAGATGGACATGCTGCTGGCCAAGGCTGGGCCAATTAGAGAGGTTGGTAATGGCTCTGTGATAACATATTTAAGAAGAAAATCAAAACAAAGTGGGCACATGCAGTTTTTTTCTAGCCAGAGAAGATGAGGAGGTGAGAACATGTGAAGGAAACAAGTTGGAGACACCAAGGTCAGCGAAGAAGGAGGGGGAGGAGGTGCTCCAGGTGCCTGGAGATGAGATTCCTCTGCAGGCCGTGGTGAAGATCATGGTGAAGCAGGTTGTCCCCCTGAAGGCCATGGAGGTCCACAGGGGCTGTAGAGATCCACTTGCAACCCACAGCTGGATGCCTGGAGAAGACTGGTCCAGTGGAAGACCTGGTGGAGAGAGGGGGCCCCTGCTTCCAGGCTGGAGCAGCCTGTCCTTGGAGGACTGCATCCCGTGGAAGAGGGACCCATGTTGCAGCAGTTTTGGGAGGACTGTCTGCCCTTGGGAGGGACTTGTGTTGCAGCAATTTTGGGAAGATTGCTGCTCATGAGATTTGGAGTCACACTGGAGAAGCTCATGGAGAACTGTCTCCCATGGAAGGGACCCCACAGTGCAGCAGGGGAAGGACTCCTCTCCCAGAGCAGTGGAAGAAAATTTCGGGTGACGAACTGACCAAAACCCACATGCCCTGTCTCCCTGTGCTGTTGGTGGGAAGGAGGGAGGGATTGGGGGAAGAAAAGGTGTTTTTTAAGGAGTTATTTTACTTCTCATTCTCCTCCTCTGACTCTGTTAGTAATAAATTCACTTTGTACCTTTAAGTTGAGCCTGTTTTGCCCTTGGAGTGTTTTTCTCCTGGTCCTTATCTCAACTCATGAACCTTGGTTAATTTTTTTTCTCTCCTGTGTCGAGCTGCTGCAGGGGAGGGTGAATGAGTGGCTTTCATGGGTTGCCTGGCATTTGGCCAATTCCCACTCAAGGGAAGGATCTTCACACACCTTAGGGAGATATGCTAGAAGTCCTCACCATGGAAAATTGGGACTGGCCTTTTATAGTATAAAGTGATTGTCAGTCATATACATTTTTAGATTATGTGTTGTCAAGCTTACTCAGCAAAATATGCTTTGTTGCTGAAAAAGGTGTTATCAGCTCTGGTTTCTTCTGCTCAACACTTCAACTCCCACCTCTGTATCAGGGCCTGCACATCCTTGCTGATCCCTGCCTCAGTCAGGAAGCATGTTTTACATGTACTTGGTCAAGCTGGTCTCAGCATTTTTCAACACTACAAACAACAGACCCTCTTTGTTTGATCTTATCACCAAACAGCAGACCTTCCTTGCTTAATCTACCACTGATAACTTGTAAATAAGATAAAGTTCAAGCTGCTGTATCCCTGCTTAGGCAGAGCATCCTGTTACAATGTTATCCCATCAGATGAAACAATACTGCCTTAAACATAAAATATTGCTCACTAGACTATTACATTAAAAGAAATTGAATGATTTTTAAATTCAGGAGACTTGTTAATTTAATCATCATTCCGAATTGCAACAAGCCATAGGATCTTTCACAGTAGCTCAAATTCAAAACTTCTGTTTGAGTTAAAGCTCATATTTTAGAAACAGATGGCTTCAATTAAAAGCTTTGAATAAAATCCTATAGTTTAATTCACGATAAAATTCATGTATTCTTTTATTATTCCCCGCATGAATTTGTAGAGCCATGGCATCCAACTAATAGAACTTACCAAGCTTTTACTACTCAATTACTGCAGTAATTTCTTGTACATGCAGGTACTTCTGATATGTGAATTTATAATATCTTCCCTTGTTGCTTATGGCAGAAAACAGCTGAATCCTTCAATAGGGTCTAATATATGGTAAATTGTCTAGATATTAAACTGATCTTAAAAAGCTAAATAAAGCAAATTTTACCCTGTGCAGCATGATCCTGTGGTTTTATTTGTTGCCAGATTAAAACAGGCAGAATCCAAGTGTGATACTGGCATAAATTACTTAACATGTATTTGTCACTGGAAAAGGATATAGAGATACTTTATTTCTTTCCTAAGTTGCTAACTCATACTCTCATGCAGGAAGGCCATTCACTCCTAAATTTCCCCTTTTAGCTGCTACCTGTGACAGGGAACCCTGCCTGTTTGGAGAAGCCACACCCTTTTAAGGCACATACAGCAGCTCTATTAAACACAACCACAAGTTACACATATATCTAAAAGAGAGTTACATTTTTTCTTTAAATGCAAATTTCCCACTCCAATAATTAAATGGGACTCATTAGCAACCTAACTGAAAAATGGCATGTACTTTTGCATATAGAGATGAATTTTTGCTATTGAAGAACCATGTGGGTGACACTTCAATGGTGGAAATGTTCTTTTTTTCTTGAAGATCTCCTCAAACATGCTTGCTAACTGAAGTCAGATATTGAAGAAAACCATCCTTTAAAAAATATTCTGACAAAAAAATCTCCCAGTTTTAATAATCTGAATTAATGGAATATGTTTGTTTATGTCTTCTGAAAATAAAAGATCAGGTAAGTAATGCTGTATTTATCTCCAGCTTGTTGACTATTCACTATCACTTGAGCTACTATAATGGCAACTGGGAATGGGAGTAGCTTCATAGCTCTTGTGTCTATCTATCAAATTAAAAAACACAACAAATAACATTTTCATAAATTTTCCAATTAAAGTGGGATAACCTCTAACAGTTAACATTTGTTGTGATTTAACCCCAACAAGCAACTAAGTACCACACAGCTGCTCCCTTGCTGGAAGGGTAAAAGTGAGAAAACTCATGGGTTGAGCTAAAAACAGTTTAATAGGGAAAGCAAAAGCTGAGCACACAAGCAAAGCAAAGCAAAGCAAGGAATTAATTCACTACTTCCCATCAGCAGGCAGGTGTTCAGCCATCTCCATGAGAGCAGGGCCCCATTAGTTGTAAGGTTACATGGGAAGACAAAATGCTGTAAGTCCAAACATTCCCCTCTTTTTTCTTCCCCAAGCTTTACATACTGAGCATGATGTCATATGGTCTGGAATATCCCTTTGGTCAGTTGGGATCAACTGTCCTGGCTGTGTCCCCCCCCTCCTTGTGCACTCCCAGCCTACTCGTTGGTGGGGCAGTGTGAGAAGCAGAAAAAGCCTTGCCTCTGTGTAGGCCCTGCTCAGCAATTTTGAAAACATCCCAGTATTATAAACCCTGTGTTCAGCACAAAATCTAAAACACAGCCTCATACCAGCCACTGTGAAGAAAAATAACTTTATCCCAGTGTCCTAGGGTGACTGTATGATGCTTGTATTCCATTTCGTCTGTTCTGTGTGTACTGTATGTTGTGTTCTGTACCTTTAAGACTGGTTCTGAGAGTGAAGCAGGGAAAGAAGAAGCACGCAGTTTGTTTTGAGAAAAACAGTGCTTCACTCCCACACATTTTTTTCTCCGGACTCTGTGTGTTCATGGGAGGCACGGACAGCAGCCAGAGAGAGATCTTTTTTTTTTGCTTTAGTTAGTTTAGCTAGCTGAGGCAAAGAAGCTTCATGGACTGTTTTTTTGGTTTTATTTTCCTTTTTCTTGGGACTGTTTAAACCTGCTCTGGACTAAAAAACTCAGAGGAGCACCGGGGAGCTCGCACCTGGGGCGCACCGGGGCCTGGACCTCCAGAGGGACGAATAAGGGACTGACCGAGCCAAGTTACACCCACGGCAAGGACTTTACCAATTTGCCATCTCACTCCAGAACGAGAGGTTTTATTGTTTCATATTATTCCTTCTTTATGCTTGTGGGCATTTTGTTTGTTAAATAAATAGTTTTTTTCCATTTTTCTCCCAGGAAGTTCTTTTCCCAAATCGGCTGGGGGGATGGGCTGTTTGGGTTTGCTTCCCAGAGGAACCCCATTGGGAGGTTTCCTCCCAAATTTGCCCTAAACCAGGACACCCAGCCAAATCCAGCACATTTACCAGAACATCTTTGCTATTCAACCAAAGGAGAAAGCACTGCATCCCACATGTGTAGCAGCGTGGAGATGGATGGTGGTTGCTGCTACCTCTGCCTGAAAAGCATCTCTTCTGGAGAAACCGCTCAGGTGGGCACACAGGCAAGGCACTCAAGTCCACACACACACTCTCCATGGCTAGCTCAGCGAAGAAAGGCGGGAAGGGTCTCCTGTATAAAGTTCCAGCGAAGTTTATTTTGCAGACGCATGCCGAAGGGTTCCAAGGACAGAAAGACGAAGATCAAAGGAGTGCCCAGGGTTAAGTATGGGGTCAGGAACCAATGGTCTGAGTGCACAAGGGCGGTATGAGGGCAGGGCAAAGGGCAATGACCTATAGGGGACATAAGGGCGGAGCATCAGCAATACCACAACCAATGGGGAAACAGGGAAAGGAGAAACCTTGAGAACCAGGGACATATATGAACAATAGAGGTGGGCAAGGCCCAGGGACCAATGGGAAAAGCAAAACTAAGGTAGATTAACATAATGTTGTAGAGCACCATGGGGAGAAGCCTTTCTGCTCACCCTAAGCTATGAGGTTTTCCCAAAGCCTATGGTAGATTCTTCCAAGGCATCAGCCTAGAAGTTTCCCTGACAGGCTCAGGGGCTTCCACACACACGAGTTTTATCTCAACTCCATAATCACTCCTATGTCAATTAGCTCCACAATAATTCTGTTATTACTGGTAATCTATGATAAGCAATAGGCATGATTCCTAGTAAATACTTTCCTCAAGGTAAATGCTCCTCCATTATTTCCCCCCGTTCTTTTATTAAGCTTTCCCTTCAATAAGCTGGAATGAACACAAGATTGCTTCCATTTCCTATTCCAATCTTTGCGACATTTTTAACTGTTTAACATTCCTGAAAAAAGTCTCTTTATCCATAGCATATACAAATCTTTCCTCCTCCTCATTCAGATCACTCTTAAAGGCCCAGTTTTATAACAAGGGCTTTAAACACTAATTCATGTCAGCCAAAAGCCTTATCTATCATGCTGTTAAATATCCAATGAGAAAAGTTACCATGATCCCAGGAATGAAAAAAATCAGTCTTTAAAAAGTCCCATAAATGCTGGTCTTCTAATGTGTTTTATATTTTCAGCTTCTTGTATGAAACAAAATACATTGCTAGTACCAGATGATAAAATGTATAAATATAAAATAATACCTTAGTTGAAATTAAGAAAACATTTATTAGAGGACATTAATTACTTCTCCACCAAAGCTTAAAGGGGCACAGAAGGGAAAAGATGAATAACAACTGATACAAGCCAATCACTTTACATGAACAGAATCAGAAGATTATCTTGTTTCCAGAGCAACCAGGCTGAATAAATATCTGTAAAATATTTAGCATCTTTAAATCAATCACAGAAGCTACAATAAGACAATAAATATAGCATTGTCAGATAAAACCAGTGGATCGTCTGCCATAGACAGAATGAAAATGGAAATACTTAAAAGAAACAGGAGAAGCACAGTTTGAAACACTGCAAAATGTGAACAAAATGTCAGTGTAGAAACAGACAAGGATAAATAATAATGGTTTTAATGGAAAATCAACCTAGAGAAAACATTTAACTTGTGATGAAACAATCAGAAAAATTTTGTCTAAAACAACTTGAAAAAAGTGGGTAAAAGTATAGAGTCTAATGAAACACTAATTCATAACAGTCTCAGACATGACTCTTCACTTATTGCTCTCTTTCAGGATAAAGAAACAAGTTGACTCAGAGTTTAAAGGGGAAAACACCACTGCCTTTACAGGTTGAAAGGAATGAGGGACTTGTCTTTACAAACTGTGGGTTTGCTGGTAGGTAAAACGAGCACTGAGAGGTAAAAGAAAAGATGGGAAGGATTCCACTGATTGATGAATGGAATGAGAGGTTTGTCTTTACAAACCAACTATAGGCCTGCTGATAAATAGAATTGGATACTGAGAGAAGAAAGAAACAATGGGAAGAACCATCAATTCCATAAGGAATTCCACTGATTGACACAAGGAAAAGACAAAAGGGGGGGTTGTACATTAGAAGGGGGTCTTGGGTATTAGGCGTTTCGGGAAGTATGTACCTCTCAAGTACCTCAGCCAATGGGGAAAGAAAGAGAGAAATGCAGCCTGGAAATTAGGATAAAAAGGAGGCTGCGTCCTCCAAAAATTTGAGAGACCCCAGGGGAAATGCCCCATGGCCTCTCCCTTTATTCAAATAAAGTTACAGGACTCCTCTGTCTCCTTTTTGGACATAAATTTCTGGTGTTTGTGGATTAATTTTCCTGACAGTTTGGGGGCTCTTGTCAGGGATATTTCCGCCATCCGGGGGCAGTGAGCAGTGAGTGGAGCTGAAGGCACGCCTCACCCAGTTTTGGTGATCAGCTCCCCTTGGTGGCANGAGTGGAGCTGAAGGCACGCCTCACCCAGTTTTGGTGATCAGCTCCCCTTGGTGGCAGCCAGCACCAGGCAATTGATTGGATTCCCGAGACTGTCCAGGAGACAGATGAGGGGCAGACCAGGGGGATCCATGAAGAGTCCACAGGAGAGGAGCACTGAAAATCTCACTGGTGAGTAAAATGGCATCTTCGGGGAATAAACATGGGAGGGCACCCATGGGGGGGTAGCACAGGTAAACCTGAGAGGGCACCCCTGGAGGGTAGCACAGGTGAAACAGGGCACCCATGAAGGGTTGAAAAGTAAAGCTGGGAAGGGGCCCTGGCAAAATGGATGACGATCCCAAAATATCTCCGAACAATCCCTTGGAAGAATGTGGAGTTGGTTTACACATTCTCCCAGAGGTAATTAAGAACATAGATGCCCGGGGGTGTTATAAGTAACTGTCGCCCTGATTTCAGCCTTCTGATTTTTGTTTACATATTTCTACTGGAGTTTCTCACGCATTTAACATAAACAAAGTAGATTGTTTTCTCATCCCTCTCTGTGATGGAGTGCCGGTTTGACCACTGGGGTCAGAGGGGTATTCCTCTCATCTCCCAATCCTTGATCAAATTCCAAATCCTATTTAAACCCCAAATCATAATACACTTCTTTTTTCTCTGCTCACCTCTCAACCTGACGTGAGTGTCGTTCTTTCGTGTTGTGACGGCAACGAGTAACTATGTATTTGTTGGCTTCTGTGATTATATATTAGCTTTTGCAAATTATTATTAATAATGATTTTGATATAGGTTTAGTTTGTAATCACTTTTTAACTGTTTTTGATATAATTTTGATATAATTTGTCAGCTTTTGTGGCCAATGCCCTGGCCGTGTGTATCTTATCTATGTATTAGTGTGATAAACATATACTGTAGTTTAGGCTTTCGCAAAATATTAAAATAGAGAGTATGGAATGTTAGCTTTTGCAGGATGCTTTTATTTTTAACTAACTGACAATAGTGAGAATAACTTAGATAAGTTTGTGGAAATAGCTAAAACTGTCTGTATGATTATATAACACTGAAGGAACCACACAGATATGAAAAGGATGTGAAAAGGACTCCTGCCACTGATCCTACAGCTATCAATAATCCCCCGTTTGTCGTTGTGAAGAAATGGCATACACATTGTGAGGAAATGGCATATACATTGTAAGGAAATTACATACACTGTCGGAGTCCAGGGCATCCCTTTGGATGACCTGGGACCTGAGGAAGAGAGTTTGAACCCTGGACAGGGGGGTGTGAAGCCGGTCCAGGGGGGTTGGAGACCTTGGCACACAGCCTGGAAAGACACCGAGTTTGATTTTAGTCCATGGGAAAAGCTTCCAACACTAAGAGAAGAATTACAAACCTCAAGGGTGTGAAAATAGTAGCTTAGCACAGCACAGGGTGAAAACTTTTGTAGTTTTAGGATTCTTAGTATAGAGGTAAATGGGGGACAAGATGGAGGATTTAGGGTGTTGCCCTAAGATCTTCTCCTTCTTCCTCATCCTCCATCTTCTGAGGTAGTGATGACACAAAGTAGTTTGAGGGGATTGGGTTAAGGTACAAGTGACCTTTCTAGTATAGGCACTAGGCATTGGCACAAATTAGTAAATAATGGACACATAGTTATCTGTATAAGAGCAGAGCGACGCCCCACCGGGAGTCAGTCGCCTCGTGTCCCAGCCGCTGTCCGGACCTTGTCTGGGTGCAGAGAGAATTTTGAGATATCAAATAATAAACAACATGAGAAACCCGAAAACAAGGCCTTGAAGACTCTGCTTTTTCACGCGACGCGGCTCAGGGCTTTTAGAGGGCCAAAGACTCTTAACAGCCGGAATCTCGGGTGAGAAAACCAAACCCGAGAATACACGACTCCCAAAAATCAAATCTACACTCTTGCACAATGGGTCAGGGGTTGAAAAAAGACAAAGAATCCCAGAACATGTAAAAGAACTTACAGGAATGTTAGAATATGTATAATCTTCATGAATCTGCATCTAACCAATGTAATGAAAAAATATATAAGAAAATTGTTTTAAGATAATGGTGTGCCTCTGGCAGTTTGCCAGACACCCCAGCCCTGGACACCGTCCCTTTTATCCCTTATTAAACTTTTAAAAGTTTTAAAGAGTGAGCCTTGTTTCTCACAGGGGCAATAAGGGAAAGTTGAGAAGGGGTCTCGACAATCCATACCTGTGAGAACCCTAAAAATCCCTTCAGGGAAACTTCCAGGCTTTGCCCTGGGAAGATTTACCATAGAGGTTCCCTGCCTAGGCTGAAAGAGAAGACTTCCTTCATGGTGTTTTGCAGAACTACTGCAAATCTACCCTGGATTGCTTCCTTCATTGGTCACTTAACCCTGCCCTCCCCAATTGTTCATCCCTCATACCCCTCTATAGGTTGCCTTGCCCTTTGTACCACCCCTGTGCCCTCATATCATTTGCCACTGACCCCCACACTTAACCCCTGAGCAGCACATGGTCTGGGTCTTCTGTCCATGATCCCTTCGGCATGCTGAAATAAACCTTGCTGGAAAATATCGTACAGGGACACCCTTCCTATCTTTCCTCCACTGAGGCATGTGTGTGTGCATGGACTTGAAATGGCTGTTCCTGTGGCCTGCTCTGAGTGGCTTCTGAACGAGATGCTTCAAGAAGGTAGCAGCATTTTACAATCCTGCCACAATGCTACACATACCTGGGGGTAATAAGAGGAGTCAAGGAGTCTTGACAACAGGGGATGGACTGATAGTGTTGGTGTGTTGGAACAGAATTGGTTGAAGGGGAGTGTGGAGAGATATGGTTGAGGCAAGGAGTGGCAAGACTGGGTGGGTGGGTCTTCTTCTTCATCTTCTTTTCATGGGTGTGTCTTCAGTTTTCTCTCAGTCATTCCGAGGCTCGGGTCTTTTTCTCTGGGACTTGGGTCCAGTGTCCCGGCTGCAGTGCAGCTTGGGGGGGCTCCCGGATGATAGTCTTGGTGTTCCTGGACCAAACAATAGCTGAACAGTTTCAAAAAACTTCTGGCTTCAGCTAACTAAAAAACCTAACTAAAAGCAAATGAGAGCTCTCTCCCACTGTCCCTGCTGCAGACAGCACAGTCCATGACAAGGAATGCGGGAGACCAAGTGCAGTTTCTGCAAACAAACTGAGCGCTTCTTCTTCCCCCCCCCTTCACTCTCAGAATCAGTCTTAAAGGTGCAGAAATTAATATCCAGCATAAACAGAACAGACAATTGGGGATACAAGTATCATAAAGTCACCCTAGGACATTCCACCCCTTATCCCCATATTGTCAGCTTACTACCAAAACTAATATATATTCTAACTCTACACACACATACATTCATACATATATGTATATATACATATATACAGTATACATCTATATATAGACAATGGCAGTGACATTCCACAAACAGTGATATTTATACATGATTCTTACCCAACAATTATATCTCCCTGAGGTACACATCATGTTGTTCCATCTTTCTGCATTACCCACCATGTGCAACCTGGTCTCTGAGCAAAGACAACTCCACGGATGGGTTTGTTTGTACTTGAGGCAGAATTGATCCAAACAGTCTTCCCTAACAAACTTCTGACATGTACTACTGGGACCTTGTCTCCATCTACTGTATGCCGGGGTTCTGATTGGGCAGGGCCTGCTCGGTTGGTGGAGCCTCAGGTGTTAACTAACCAGGTCGCCTTTGCTAGATGCTGCTCCCAATTTTTGAGATTCCCCACCCAATGCTTTCAAGGTGGTTTTTAACAGTCCATTGTACCTCTTCACTTTGCCTGCATCTCGTGCATGGTAGGGGATATGGTACACCTGAGACAAGGGATGAGAAATTAGAGGGTAATTGATTAGAAATAGATACTTAGATTATGCATATTGTTTAATATTTGCTGTGTTTGTGAATGTACTGTGCTGGCTGCTTGCGAAGACAGGGTGTACGTGTGAAAGCAACATGAAAATGCAAGGATCTGTGATAAGGAGAAGGAGTGTCTGCAGAAGCAGGACAAAGAATGCTAAACTTGCAAGGCTATTGAGATAACAAGGCTCCTCGGACCCCTAGAACCAGATTAGACCAGCCTTATGTTTTGGACTGTGACCAGGGGATCAGAGAGCATGTGCAAGGAGGTGAGGTGAAAAGTTCAGTCTTGATGAAGACAACTTACTTCATCCCATACAACCACCGGCACAACCACCAGAGTCAACTGCGCAAGCGCAGAAAGACTGGTTAGATAATCAGCATACAAAGCAGGGCTAGGTGGAGCTAGGAAATGAATATGCATAGATGAATTGTGAAACTTAATACATATGTAACATTTTAGAGAATAAAAGAGAATGCGAGTGAGCCAGTGATTGCGCATTCCTTTGGGAGCTATCCTGAATTGCGCCTGGTGCCAAAAAAAATACATACCTACTCTCCAACGAACTCTTATTAGTTGTGGAGTCTTTTTTTCTGCAAAACGCATCCATTCAATGCCATGTTCCCTAGCCCAGGTGTTGATAAGGTTGTTCTTGAAATGAGTCCTGTTGTCGGGCTCAGTTCTCTCAGGGGTACCATGCCTCTAAAGGACTTGCTTTTCAAGGCCTAGGATGGTGTTACAGGCAGTAGTGTTAGGCACGGGGTAGGTCTCCAGCCATCCAGTGGTAGCTTCTACCATTGGGAGCATGTAGCGCTTGCCTTGTCTGAGGCAGTGTGATGTAGTCAGTTTGCCAGGCCTCCTCATATTTGGACCACCACCCATCATACCATAGGGGCTTTACCCACTTGGCCTGTTTGATCGCAGTACACGTCTCACAGTCATGGATAACCTGAGAAATGCTGTCTATGGTTAGATCCACCCTTTGGTCTCGTGCACACTTATAGGTGGCATCTCTACCCTGATGACCTGAGACATCATGAGCCCATCGAACTAGGAACAATTCTCCCTTCTGTTGCCAATCTAAGTCTATCTTTGACACCTCTGTCTTTGCAGCCTGATCTACCTGCTTGTTATTTCAGTGCTCCTCATTAGCTCTATTCTTGGGGGCATGAGTATCTACATGGCAGACTTTCACAGATAGTTTCTCTACTCTGGTAGCAATGCCTTTCCACTCCTCAGCAGCCCAGATTGGTTTTCCCCTACGCTACCATTTAGCCTTTTTCCACTGTGGGAATTCCAGGCAGATTCCATATCTCGACAAAGTGGTGCCCCGCTTTCACCACATTTTGGGGCTACCTAGAGAACTAAGACAAAGGCAGCTAGTTGAAGCTGAACAGCAGGAGATACTGATCTTGGAGGAAAGATAAACAGGAACTCCACAAGCTGGTGAAAGGAACCAGGACACCCATGCCACAAGTTCAAGTACAGAGGGAGCCTGATTAAGAATCCCTGATTGACGGCGAAATCATTTGAGCTCCAGGGGAACATTGGGCAAGCATGCCATGGCAACAAAAAATGAGAGACATGTTCAAATGCTTAAAAATATTCATAAAATCTAAGCCTTCTGCTGCGCCTGAGCATGATCTAACAGATCCGTTATGCTGGGTGCAGAAACATTTTCCTGACCCTGAAGCAACGCTCAGAGATTCAGCAGTAGCTAAATTGCTCCCTGCATGTCATGTAATTAATGAAGTTATGAGCAAGCTAGAAGTCCCTGCGAGCAGTCATGTGACTGGTCCCCCCGCTACTTCGGGCCGCTCCCCTGCAGAAACCGCGGGTAGCCCTGCAGAAACCACAGCTGGCCCCAGCCCTGGCCCCGGCCCCACCGAGCCCACAACTGACCCCGTGCCCAATCCCAGCAAACCTGTGGGTGGCCCACTCGATCCAGCATCTCACCCAGCATCATTGATGTGCTCCCCAGCGCTACAAGCGAGCCCCCCACCCCAATCAGCTGCCCCTCCAAACAAGCAGCGTTTGAACATGGCACAGGTTCAGGCGATTCCCTGCAGCACTACTGCGCATGTCCAGCACAGCCATCCATACAAGAAAGTGGCTGTTCCCTGTCCTCTTCTGTACAACAAGATGGCGGTGCCCTATACGGAGCATGCACACTGCCACTGATGCCATTTTGTGACCACCGAGACTTGCAGCCTCTAGCTACAGTGACACATCCGACCACTTCTATTAGTGAAAGGAAGGGAGGAGAGGAGAACGGACAGGAAACTTATAAACAAATAGAAAGAATACAAAAGTGAGAAAATGATTCTATCCTGGGACAAAGGACAGATTTGCAGGACGCAGGTTCACTGGATCCAGTAAGAGATCCCTCAAAATTTAAACCAAAGGATTTTCCAGAAATCAGATTAAGATTGAACGACTGGGCAGATCCAGGCGGAAAAGATCCGAAAGCAGCAGGGAAAGGCTGCCCACCTGCAGAAAGAAGCAGCGGCTGCCAAGAAGCAGCTTTGCAGGGAGATGGAAAGACCTTGTCGGAAATCTCAAAGAAGAGAGTAACAGCAATCCAACAATCCAGAAACTTTTCAAGAAACATAGAAGGAAATGAAAGAAGCTCAAATATATTGTACAGACATCTGCAAAATGCTGCAAAGTTGAATAGCAGTTTGCCAAACTCTAAGTTGTTGTCTTTTTCTCTTTAGTAAAGCTGCATTTTAAAAGCTCTTGATAAACTTCTGCTTGCATCAGAAAGATTCTTGCTACAAGTGAGTATTTTCAACAATATCTGCAGTTACTATGAGTTATACTCAAGACTAAATTACATAAAATCATAATATATTTGTCACGCTTTTATAATCTCTACAGGAAATCCATGTTGCTGCTATATTAAGTTCAGCTGTTATACACCAAATTTTCAGTTGCCTTTTTTGTAATAATAGAGTCAGAATAGGTTATGTTTTCATTTGATACAAATTAAGTGTTGATAAAGTTAAGCACAGTTAAGCTTCACTATGTTTAGGTCTGAGTAATGTTATGTTTTATTACTTTGGTATCCTGCTGATGCTAAGTTCTATAAGTTAATGCTGTTCAAGATTTTTTTCTGTCAAAATTCATCCATATCGAGTTTAAGTGTTGTTTAATCTAAATTATCCTAGGTTTTGTTAAAAGATGTTTGTCTAAATTGTGAAGTATAGTTATTTTCTTTTAGAGATAGGATGACTCCGACTGAAACAGCTGTGATGAAACACTGATAAACACCTGTTTGTGGATGGAAGAAGATGTAGTTTGTTGCACCCTTGATTTCATGGAAGGTTCTATTGCTCATTACAATCTCTGCTGTTTTATCTTTCATAGGTAACACAGAAGAGTCAGTAATGATTCTATATCATAGCTGTTATTGGTTGTAAGCTGTTTTAGTGTTTTCCTGTGTTTCATTTTGAGGTCATAAGTACATGACAGTTTAGAAAGGTGTTATCTCAACTTCCTAAGATGGTTGGTGCTGATATATTGATTACATGATGTGAATGTACTGATTTTATAATAGGTATTATTCATAAGATGTTATTACTATATTTATAGCTGGCTTCTTATATGCTTGAACATCTTTTTGTGTAATTATCTAAAAGACACGTGCTGTTCCAGGATCCTTCTTTTTTGTTTAAAATATGTCAGGGAATATTTCCCCCCCAACACACCCCGTTTGAGCTTGGGCTGTGGCCAGGCCTTACTTCTACCTGAATGGGAAATTTGCCAATAGACACAGATGTTTTCTGCATCAAAACTAGATTCAAGTCACTTTGACTTGGCAATTTGATCCTATAAATATGACAGCTGGACCTATTTTTAGAGTGAACCTGAACACCTTGCCCTGGAATGGATGTCCAGGTCCTCACTGAAACGAGGTTAGTCAGCTGTTTTCAGGCTCTGGGGTGATGGTACAGTATTTAAGTGATTAATAATTATCCAATTTCACATGTGTTATTGTTAATAGTTATTAATTATGTGTGTTATTACGTGCATTGTTTAATTTTGTTATTCCCTTCATGTTATTAGCAAGGGTAATGCATTTTTTCATCAGAATGCCTGTGCACTTATATGAATGTTTTGTATTTCCAAAGATCAAGCAAAAGCAATCATCAGTGCTTGCCCTGATTGTCATCTTGTGCAACCTCCTGTGTCCACAGGAGCTGTCAATCCACAAGAACTGCAGAGTCAACAATTATGGCAAATAGATAGGTTAAAAAAAGAAGGGGGGAGGCAGAGGCAATGCCTCAAATGCAATCAAAAAAAATTGTGTTGTAAATTTTAAGAAAAAGCTCTTTTGCAGAACCAAATCCAGATTATTAGGCATTTTCCCAATAGCACACAGGCAAATTTAAAAGAAAATACTTTAGTTTTGATCAGAAACCCAGAAACAGGGCAAATTGGAGGTCCATTTTCATTAATAACCTGTGGCAAAGGGTATGCTTGTGTCTCTACAGGTTCAGGACCAAAGTAGGTTCCAGCGAAGAATGTGAAGCCATATCAAGCACAGAAACATGCTGACAACTCCAAGAGCAGAGAAACGAGCACACAGACGTGAACTGCACAGAGACTACAGATGATGATAGACATCTTTTATCTCACATGCAAGAACTGTGAACTTTGGGGTTTATGTCAGGAAATGTAAAAGGGAATTTTTGAGAAAATTAGAAGAGATCTAAATTTGTAGAGTTGAATGCAAACAAAATAATTTAGTGCTTTATATTTGGCCCAATCCCGGAACAAATTTGGGAAAAACCAAAAAAGGAATGTGCTAAAAGATTTGCTTGGAAATTAGGAGCAAAAAAGAAAGTGCCTTAAATCAAAAAATAGCCAAAGACAAGCATGGAGCTAAATCAGATATCATGTTTATATCTTCTTATTTTGTTTGCCTTCAGCAGTGCAACCTTACCTGTTAATCAACCAAAGACCAATGTTTGGGTGACTTTACCTAATGCATCAGGTTTAGACACCATATGCTTATCCACTGCAACTCCAGAAAATCCATTTTCTACATGTTTAGTAGAAGTGCCCACAGACACTTGGCCAGTGAGAGAGAAAACCATTCTTACTGGAAGCATGACTATTGACTGTACATATGATTTAGATTATTGGAATGGTTGGGCATTCAATCTTCCTCAAGTGTCTTTAGAGACTCAGGAGTTCAACCTCCTTGGTTCAGTAGGGATGAATGCTTGTGTTAAATTCACTTATGCAGGAAAAGAACCATTGCTGTCCACATGTCTCCCCATCACCAAGCATATAAGAATCAGACGTCTTGGTGTAATTATACTTCCCCAGCGCCTGCATGGTCCCTTGACACACCTTTACAGTTGCCACAAGGGATGTTTTTAATTTGTAGAGATAGAGCTTGGTCTGCTATTTCATCAGACATCAAAGGTGGTCCATGTAGCATTGGAAAACTTACTTTGCTAATGCCTAGTACAAAAATTATTGAAGACCATAGATGCAGAGGAAAAAGGTGTATCCATCAATATAAATCAGACTGTAAAGATGATTTTGAAGCTTCAGGTTTTGGAAAAAGATTTGCAGCACCTTTACTTCTACCCCCACTTGCCTCTGCAGTAGCTTTAAAGCAATTGGATCAATTAAGTTGCTGGTTAAGTAAACAGACCAATGCTACTTCTCTCACACCGAGTGGTTTGTTAGTGTCTTTTATGAGATGCACAGTACCACAGTATCCCACATTCAGCATATTTGCATTCAACCCAGGTTTAATGACAAACTAAACAAGAGGAGAGAAGCAGTCCTGCATTAAGTTCTCGCTCAAAGGCAGTAACTATTTGGCTAGAGTCCATCAAAGAACAATTCAAAAAATTGAAAACATAAAAGGGCTTTCTGCAGTTTTCTCAGCAAGGGTGTCATCGCCGGCTCCCCCTTTCCTGTTAAGAACTTAAGAGACATTAATCCACCCAAACTGTTTTTTCTGCTTTCTAGGTTAGTTTTCAAGTGTCGCATGCTTCAATGACCCTCACTAAAAATTTTGATTGCGTTCTAAAATCCCACTGTGTCAAGAGATCCCTCCCCCACAAAACCAGGGGAATGGACAGAACAAAAGGTTTGACTGTAGCAATTTGTCCCTCAGGCCCTGTAATTTGCACTATAAGTGTTGGCTCTGCAGGCTTTGACTATTCCCACCCACGCTTGAGAGTACCTGAGGCACAGTCATTAATGGCTGATAACTGTACCATTGGCTTTTTGAGATAACAGTCGAATTTGCACCATTATCAATAAGACCTATGAGCAAGGCGTGGTAACTGGGTTCTAAGAGTCCATAGATTTCCTGTAGGGAGACAAAAAACTGAGTAATTAGACAATGTTACTGTGTTATTGGTTGATATGTCCAGTCCTGCACTTCCTGGAGTTGCTGCATGTAGGTTGGCAATGGTCCGGTGGGTGGGGGCTGGGCCGGTTGAAAACTGAAAGTTCATCCTGGTTGCTGCATCAGCTGCTGCGTCAGCTGTGTGATTTGTGTCTTCTCGTGTTGACTTCCCGTGCTGCGAGATGAGTTTCCCTGTAAAGGCTGACCATTCTGGTGAAACTTAGAGCGGCATAAATTAGCAAAGTGAGGACCTTTCCGATAGTGAGGGCATATACCCAGGGCTTTGGGGTTTGTACTTTTTGTCAGTCTCTTTCAATGTGCCCGGGTTCCCCACAGCCAAAACAAACAAACTGCTTTCCAGGTACTAATTTCAAAGCAGCAAAAGTGTCAGCTATGCCTTGCCCCACACCTTGATAGGTTATGGCCATAGTGTGCTGCAATGTTCCCAGGCGATTGCAGGCTTCTATAATTTGAAGCAACGTGGGTTCCGGGTCGGGGAGCAGGGTTTTCAAGAGGCACTTACAGTCTTCATTTGCATTTTCTATAGCCAGCTTGAGAAGTACAACCTCCCTTGCTTGACCATTATCAATTTGTCTCTCCAGTGTTTGTTTTAATCTGTCCACAAACTGCATATAGGGTTCCTGGGGAGCCTGTTTAATATTTATGAAGGAGTGTTTTGGGGTTTTGGCAACAGGAACTTTAAGAAATGCAAAATGAGCTGCCTCATGATCCCTTCTAGGGCTTCTTTCAGTAAGGCGGCTTGATCCTAGGCTTGCCCATTAGGATCGGTATGCACCCCCTCCCCCACTAGTTGGTCAATAGTTAAAGCAACCAGGGCTTGGTTTGCATGCCCTGCATATATTACAATTAAATTCTCCGGTCTTTTTTTTCACTGCACCATGAATATTGCATATTGCGTCGGTGTGAGCAAAAGATTTGCCAAAGACTTAACATCATGAGGAGTCATGAGGTGAGTAGTGAAAGTTGCTCCTAAAATTAATGAAGTATGGGGGCCCCAGACCATATTCCGCTGCGGTATGGTGCAGTGGCTTAATTTCTGAGTGGCCTAAGGGCTCACATTGTGGATTTCCCCCCTTAGGGCCGAGTCGCATGAGGGCTACAAAAATTTCTGCCACAGTATCAAAGTCTCTGTCCTTAAGGGCTTTCTTTTTTATCCTTAACCAATTATTATGTGTATCCAAAGGGAATAAGTCTGGACCTTTTTGGGGCCGGGGTTGAAAGACTCTCCGTCACTGCTAGAGTCAGTGCCCACATAAGCAATAAGTGTTCGGCGGCTCTGAGGTAGCTGGCAGTATAACAGTGGGACTGTAGGTGGGGACCAGGCTCTATCCCTGGCACTCATCGGGGAAGGCATGCAGACAGGAGATGGGGAGTGGGACCTGGGCAGGTTTCAGTCCGGCACGGTTGCCGGGGCCGTCTCAGCAGCAGCCTCGCAGGCTGCCCCGCTCCCTACCTCCTTTTTAATTACATCCATGACCGCCCTCCAAGCAGGGAGCATTTGTAGCTCTGGCTCATGGCCAGGCAGTGTAGCCAGGTCATAGAGCTTTACGCTGACTGTGTCCCAGTAGCGGAGTGTAAAAATAGAAGAAGGGGTGGTGTCGGGAAACACGCATGACACCCATCGTAGAAGTGACTTAAGGTCCTGCTTTAGAATGGGGGATCCATGCTTGCTCAGAAGGGCAAGCATGGTTTCATAGACGTCTCTCTTGTCGGACATTCCCTGTCCCATACTTCTAGTTCCCCTGGCTCACCTGTCACGTTGCAGCATACAGGTGATTGTGGGCCCAAATGCAGTTCTCTCACTGTCAGGATCAGTTCGAGAGGCTCGACAACTGCCGCCAGCTAGCTGGTCCTTCTCCTGTCACATGGAGCACCAATTATCGGCGATTGACAGAGAGACAGGAAGACTGATTTGTGATCAGAATTTGTTTTTACTGTGATTTCCAAATGCTTATTTACTATTCTAGGAAGGCTAGTAATTTTTTACTACAATGATTAGGTTAAACATCACACAGACAAACGTATACATTTATAACATCTCTTGCTTGCAGAAGTTTGATTCAATCTTCTTTTCCTGTCACAAGTCTTGATCCAATCTTCTTGTAATCTTCAAAGCTCTGTTTGTTCTTGCCAAGGCATCTTGGTTATCAAACTGACTATCCTAATTAAATCCACAGTACCCTCTGTCCTATGTCCACAGTTTGCAAATAGATGACAATGGAAAAGTGGTCAATAAATAACAAAGGGAATAAGAAAGTTAGCTCATGTACTGGTCCAAATGTAGAAAGGATGGGAATGAGACATGTTTTCGTGGTTACCTGGTGGACTGCGGGTTAAACAAATGCTTTTTTTCCTCTTATGTGCTGTAGCAACCCTAATCTTTTTACCATATTTGATCCCTTGCTTAGTGCAACTTATTCAGCATGTGATCAAGGGGATGCAGGTAAGTAGCCATGCCTACTGATCCAGAAATGGCTACAAAAGGACAGAAAATGATGTCCCTGCAAGTAATTGCAAAACCAAAAAAGTCCCAGGAACAAAAAAAAAAAAGTCAATGGTAACTAAAATTTGTAAAGACAATTATTGAGAAAATAAAAAGAGGAGGGATTGAAAAGAATGAAGGACTTGTCTTTACAAACTGTGGGGGTCTGCTGGTAGATAAAATTAGCACTGAGAGGCAAAGGAAACAATGGGAAGAATTCCACTGATTGATGAATGGAATAAGAGAGGTTGGTCTTTACAAACCAACTGTAGGTCGGCTTGTTATAAATGATCAACTAGCCAATCGGATATAAAGAATAAATTTTATTTTTCCATTTTAAATCTATCTGGGACAGCCACAGGGAACAACATTCGAATGTTGGGTGAAACAGCCGACTGACAGCAGGGTTGCTATCTCGCACTGTTCCACCATTTGCTGGTAGTTGAGTCCGGGTTCTTATACTGTATTTTGTGCCTCCCGGCAGCAGAGGTATTGTGTTTTTCAAATTCAAGCCCAGTCTTTCACTTGATGATGAACCCTGAACAGATTTCCCGGTGCTGGGCCGCGTCTGAAAGGATTTTCCAGGAATCCTCTTTTGGGATGATGATGTCGTCAAATTCAGGGTCCACCCTCGAAATGGGTATCAATGTGTTGACGGTGGGTTGATGGTCCGGGTGCCCAAGATCTGATTAGCTCAAGGAGCTACATCCTGGCAAGCCACCCTCCTTTCTGGTGTAAATCGAGATGTTAGATTGTATACAAAGCATGTCCCGGTATTTGGTGAACGCCCATCCCAGTCCGGGAATCAAGGTTACTTTTTATACTCACAGGGTTATAGAAAATATACATTCTATCATCTACTATAACTTCCTTCTATGTTTTAATTGCACAAATTTATAATCACATCTATTACAGGCTGATAAATAAAATTGGATACTGAGAGGAGAAAGAAACAATGGGAAGAAATATAAATTCCATAAGGAATTCCACTGAGTGACACAAGGAAAAGACAAAGGGGTGGGGTTAACATTAGAAGGAGGTATTGGGCATCTCGGGAAGTCTGTACCTCTCAAGTACCTCAGGCAATGGGGAAAGAGAAAGGAAAATTCAGCCAGGAAATTAGGATAAAAAGGGGGCTGCATCCTCCAAAAATTTGAGAGACCCCAGGGGAAATGCCCTATGGCTCTCCCTTTATTTGAATAAAGTTACAGGACCCCTCTGTCTCCTTTTTGGACATAAATCTCTGGTGTTTGTGGATTAATTTTCCTGACAAGGTGATACAATTTAACTTCATCAGCATACTGCAGAGTAGGACTATAAATTGCTCTTCTAGGTATCAATATGTACAAAACTCTGCTTTTCTGCCTGCTGAACATATGCAGTACATTGTAACAAACACTAAGAGAAAAATCTCGGTCTCTTTCCAAGCAGCTTGTAAATCAAAAAACATTGTTACTCAACAACTTTTTATATGCTAGAAAATTATAAAAAATAGCACCCACAGTAGACTTCTATAAAAATATTTCTCTGTGTTCTACTGGTTATGCAAGTATTAAGATGTCTGTGACTCATTTATTTCTAGTTGTTTAGGACAATGATGCTGCTCACCACCAATGATGCTACCACACTCTCATTGCTGCATCAATTCTAAATATCTCTATACTAGAGACTTTGAGCTGGTATTAATACTATTTAGGTTTTAGCTACCACAGAAATGGAGAATACATATAAATAATTATGTCAATATCGCTGTCTGGCTCTCTGCGACTCCAGGTCTGGTCCAGCCGGGGAAGAGTGGTGAAAATAGAGGGGCGGGAACGATGGAGTGCACAAAAAATAAAACTTTAATAGTGCTAAAATAACAAACGCAGAGACTGCATGGTCCAAGGGGCAGCATCCAAAGACCCGGGGGCAGGGCTAACTTAACAATATTTAAGGTTACCTGAGGGCAGGGGTCCAATCCTGAACGCAGGATAGGGACATGACTTTATATGTCAAAGGTCCCAAACCAACAGAGAACCAGAACCAGAGACGTGACCTATTTTGGAATGATGTCATTAGCATCCTAATTTCCATAACCCGCCTCCCATGGTCTCAGGTTTATGGTTTCTGCATAAGCTACCTGGGCTGAGCTATTATTCATCCCAGCTAGCTTGGTTCCCACATGTCAATGCTAAAAGCTCTTAAAAAAAAAAATAATCCTTAAATAGAAAATTTCAAGAATGTTGGAGGTTAGGATTCCTTCTTTTCTTTCTCTCAGGGACTTTTCTCCCATCTGTTGCTAAGAGACAATAAGGACAAGCACTTAAGAGAGACAAAAGAAGTGGCCATGGGGAAGGGCGTGGCTGGCTACTCTCTTAGCTGGGGGGATTCTCCTGAGAAGGGCAGAGATATCTCAAGGTTTGGGCTGGGGTGAAGGGGCTGGGAACAGCTCCTAGCTCTCTCTTGCTGTTAGTATCGGAGGAGGACACTCCAGCTGTTGTTTACTGAGGAGAGAATTCACTGCCCTGCAGGAGCCCAGCCCTGTACTGCTTCTCCTGCCCTGGGTGAGCCATTGAACTGGGACTTAATTGGCACCCCACCTCACTGGAAAGGACCCCTGTCATCTGTTCAGGTGCCACAGGAGAAAAGACCAGGACCTCGACCCTCGCCCCTTCCCAGAGGGCACATCTCCCCAGCTGCATGCGTCGGCTCCTACGGAGGAGCCCGGCTGCTGCTCAGCTCTGCTGCTTTCCGCCACTGTCTCGGGCGTTTTTTTTGCTACACTCCAACCCACACACCCTGCCTGCCAGGACACCCCATGGGTCCTGCTACAGCTGCAGAGTTTCTTATACATTTCATTTATTACTCTAGGATTTTGCTTGCCTCTGCCATTGGAGCTTGTTGCTTCCAAGGTTCCTGCTACAGCTCATTCCACTATCCAGAGGGGCACTGGGACCGACTGCCCCTGGGGATTTGTAAAGGAAGCCCCTTCTCCATCCCTTCTGCCAGCTGCGCCCACCATTAACAATGTGTAGAGAGGTGGCTGAACTTGCTCCACAGCGCCCCCTTCAGCCGCGGGGGAGTCATCACACCCACCGTGCCCTGCCCGGGAGCCAACAGCACCCCTGCTGGCTGTGACCATAACTACCTGTCCTGGTTTAGGGCAAATTTGGGAGGAAATCTCCGAATAGGGTTCCTCTGAAAAGCAAATCCAAACAGCCCCTCCCCCCAGCCGGTCCGGGGAAATAACTCCCTCAGAGAAGAGTGGAAAAAACCCTATTTATTTAACAAACAAAATGCCCACAAGCATAAAGAATGAATAATAATAATAATAACAATAATAATAATATGAAACAATAAAACCTCTCGCTGCTCCGAAGAGAGATGGCAAAACTGAGAGTCCGTGCCAGGAGTCTGTTTATCAGTCCCAGTCGCTTCAGTGCTAGAAAATGCCGAGTCCCGGCCCGGTGGGCCACGGGCACAAGATCCCGGTGCTCCTCTGGGTTTTTCAGTCCAGAGCAGATTTAAACAGTCCCAAAGAGGAAAAGAAAAAAAAAAAAAACAGTCCAGGAAAGCTTCTTTGCCTCAGCTAGCTAGACTAACAAAAGGAAAAAAAACCTCTCTCTGGCTGCCCTCCGTGCATCCAACGAAGGAAAAAAAACAACCACACAGTCCCAAGGACGAGAGCAGATTCCGAGGAGTGAGTTTGTTTCTCAAAACAAACTGCGCGCTTCTTTCCCTGCTCACTCTCAGAACCAGTCTTAAAGGTACAGAACACAGAACAGACGATGTGGGGATACAGGCATCATAGTCACCCTAGGACACTACCCCAAAGGGGAATGTGCTCGACAGCAGAGAGAAGGCTGTTACTGGGTTTCTGTTTTTGTTGTTGCTGCCGTTGTTGTTTGTTTGCCTCATTATACACATACATACTAGTAAGAAACTCTTATTCCTTTTCCCATATCTTTGCCTGAAAGCCCCGTAATTTCAAAGTTATAATAATCCAGAGGGAAGGGGGATCATATTTCTTTTTCCATTCCAAGGGAGTTTCCTGTCTTCCTTGGCAGACACCTGTCTTTCAAACCAAGACAAAGAAGCATAACATGGAAAAATTACACAATGATTTGTCACAAGGTAGAAGTCAGAGAAAATACAGTTTTACAATATTGCTCTTAAAATATAACCAGATGTGTGTTCCAAACCTGAAGTTTCCTCAACTAATACTATTTAGCACACTTTCCCCCCGCCCCCAAGAAATCACAAGAAAGATGGGACAGTCCTTCCCAATTCACTACATCTGTTCATAAATTGTGAAGCGATATGTTCAACTGTCTCATTTTTTTCCTTTCTGCAAATATTTTTCCACCTATAGATATCAGCAATGATACATATCTCAGAATGAGTTCTGAAGACAGAAGTATTCATAATTTCGTTCCCTAAACTATGGAAATATTAGGCAAATAAAAAGAACACTGCTACCTCACAGCTAAGGCAGACTGCTGATCTCCAGTTTCCACTCTGTTCGTAACATGCCTCTGGGCTGAACCAGTGAAGCAGAACGAGACGATGGTGCAGAGGCACCCCAACAGCAGGGAAGGAATGGGCTCCTGAGCACAGCCACACAACATGGTTACTTGGCACACTGCACCCAACCTGCAATTGCCCCCAACCACAGGGCGAAGTCCTCAATGACCTCTTCACTCTGGGGCCCCAGGGAGCAGCACAGGTGCCTGCCAGCCCCAAACAGACAGTAGACCTGATACCTGTGAAAGTCCTGCACCCCCTCATGTCTCACCCAGGAGCAAGCAGAACCTCCTACCCCTTCCTGTGGCCTCTGTGGCCACCATTTTTGTTATTTATCAAACACATGTAATTTATACATGTTCCTTTCCAGGGTTAAGTAAAGAGGCCCCATCCACCTGAGTCAAGACCAGTAAATTGTCTTAATTGGTAGTTTGGATGATGTGCCATGATCACGAGCCCATTGGTGTTAATGCCTTAGGTTTTAGCTTTCATGTTTTTCAGATTCTGTGCTGCCTAGGGGTGTAGTTCTGAGCCTCATATTAAGTGTTAGTAAGCTCTCTTCAACAAATTAGGTAGACGAAACAAATCCTTTTCCTGCTGAAGACCAAGGACAACAGGTACAAGCTTCAGGCCCAAAAGCATAAACAACAGTGGACTGAAGAGAGAAACAAGAAGGATGAGACTTCACAACCTGAAGCTGTAATTGGACAATTAAACCCCAATATGCAAATGGACCAAAACTTGTAAAAGTATGAGACCTCGTGACCGGTCGTCCATTTTTGTGACTATTTTTAGTCCACCTTGGGTGTAGCCCTGGTCAGGCTCTTGTCCTGCCCAAGGTGTACCCTAAAGGCCTTTCAATAAATACCTACTTTATTCTCTAGCTCTGTTCAGTCTCTGTTTCAGGTCAGCCTTCCCAAGGCATCAGTTTCTGGTGAACACAAAGGGACAGTGAGGCATCTGGAAAACCCCCCTGGACCAGAGGAACACCCAGCTCCTGCCCCCCCACTCCTGCTGGCACTCTGAGGGGCGGTGGCCCCAGCTGTGGCCCAGGAGGTATCAGAGCTCCAGAATCCAAAAATCTGTGGACCTGACAGAAATGCGCATGAGTAATTTGAATAAAAGGGTTATTTTGTTTAGCACCTGAGTTAGGTGTTAGTGTGAGAGGGTCCTAGGGTCAGGTGGAGTGCTCTCCATCTCCCCTGCTGGTAGTAAGAGAGGATGCTCTCTGAAAGCAGGGTTAGATTGCAGTGCTGTTAGCCGGAAGTCAGCAGTGCTGCAGGGAGTGAGTTCCCGCACTGAGGCTCCAAAGGGCTTCAGTTCGAATCCCGCCCCTTGCTTGCTTGCTCCCGCTCTCTCTCCCTAGTTACATTTTTACTCGCAACTGTTGAGATATGGGGTGTATATTTTCTTGTGAATATTGTAATAATAATATCCCAGGAGATCGTCCCCTGGGGTTAGTATTGAAAAACTGGGCTGATTTAACGGGGGGGGGGATTCCTTATTCTTAAAATCCAAACTTATTAGACTCTCAAAAAAAATCTGGCTGATTTATGATCTAGATAACAACAAGATGTGGCCAGAATTCGAGTCTTGATAAGAAGTTAATATCAAGTTTAAACTCCCGCATACGTGAAGACCTATATTTCGATGAGCTAGAATATGCTAGGCTCTTTATGGTGTTGGGTTGTCGGCAAGAGACAGAGAAAAAGGAGTATATATTGGTCTTAAAGAGAAAACAGTGGAATAGTAAATAAGTTGAGTCTGTAATATATGTTATAAAATAATTCGTGCTAGAGAATTAAAATTACAGCATTCATGTAACCAAAACCAGTGACAGGGAAGAAGGAATTCGCACCAGGAAGGAGGAATTCGTCAAGCAAGTGTGAAAAATAAAGTTTAAAACAACTCCTAAAAGTTAAAGTATAAATTTAGAAAGTATTAGTTATATTAGTTATAGAATTGTAAAGTTAGATGTTAAAAACTCTTTGTACTCATGTTTGTAATATATCATGACCTGTCAAGCAAGAATGTCGTTTCCATGGCAACGTAAGACTCCTACACCGCTCTACTCGGCCTGGCTATCTCAACCCCCCTGCCCCCCGTCTCCTACTGTAACACCCCTTATGGTAATTAAAGATCCCAGGGTGCAACACCTCAGGAAAATCGGGACAACTTCCAAAAACAAACAGTAATTAAGACTCTTTAACAACAACTTAAAACAAAAAGGATAATAACCATGAAGACTGAAGAGTACAGGCCAATTGATGCCAGGACCTTTATATCTCGCCGTGACCAGAAGAGCAATCTGAACATACGACTCATCAGTGGAAATCACATTGGACTGGAATTGTCGGGAGCATGCTCCCGTGAGGGGAAAGGCTAATTCCCCACTCGGCTGTGTGCAGCAGCAGAGTGTCCAGCCCCCCCCTCCTTCTCAGCACTGCGGTGGAGGCCACCCCACCCCCCTGAGGCGCCTGCTTCTAAAAGAGCTGATACTTTAATAAAGGCATTTAAAGGAGGAAACATCGTCTCCTGCCAAATTTTTCTCACAAGGATAAGCTGTCTCCACACATGTTTATTCCAAAGGATTTTTCATCTGACAAGACCCCAGTGATATGCATTCAATATGCAAACACGATAAGATAATATGCGTCGCCAAAGATGTTTATTCCCGAACAGAATTCCAGTAAAGAAAATTAATTATTCACCCATTCCGGGAAACTTTTCGTCAGACCAGCAACAAGAAAAGAAAAATACATGAATATGCTAAAAGATAAGACCAACAAAGGAAACCCCCCCCCCCAGCTCAGCAGAGAAAAAAAAGTATAAAAACCAGACCCTGCTGTGAGAAATAAAATACAAGCTTCTGAGTTCAGTTAAAGTAAAGTGCCTTCTCAGTTAGATACTGTTTACCTTGTCTGTGGTAAGGCTTTTCTCTGTTAAGTACCGTTTAGGTCAGACCTATCGTTATTGTAATTAGAAATACCTTTCCTAAATGTTTTCTCTGTTAAATGTTAATTACCTGAGACCCCTTTCTTTGTAACTGTATCCTTTCCTCAAACTGCCCTTGCCCCTGCCGCTCGCTGCCTCTCCCTGCCGCTTCCCGCATGGCAACAGATGACAACCACCCGACATGCAAATGAAAAAGCCTCAAGTGCTCATGGGACACTATTTGGACATAAAACCCCTAAAAAACAACGAGCCAACACAAAACCAAGAACTAAAAATACCCACTCTGGGTCAGCAGAACCATAGGGAACCTCACACCAATCAGAACTGAGTTCCATCTTGTCACCATAACTTATAAGTACTTTCTACACAGGACCTCCCTAGACTTTCCAACAAACCATCATGTTCCTAGGGTTATCTCAAGGACTCTCATGAGGAGGGAGCCCCAGCCTTGCTGTGCGGCCGTGCTGATCACCTCCTTCTCTGCGTCGTCCATCGGGAGCAGCAGAGGTGTTTGCAACCCCTCGAGCCCCCACCTAGAGCTGATCTTAATAAAGGCATTAAAAAGGAGCTGGTCTCCTTGCCCATTCTTTTCACTGCAAAAGCAAAATATGTGAACCACGGGGGAATAGGAGCGATAGTCTGATTCGTTGTTCACCCAGTGTCGACCCCGGGCTCGGCACTGTTTCGCTTGTGGCTTTTTCAAAACTTATACTTTGATTATTTAATAAATTCTCTTTAATTATTAAATTGGCTAAGTCGTTTATAACAAGTCGATATGGGATAGTGAATGTAAAACAAGGAAGAGGCAGAGTTCAACATCATAGCCCCTGATCTGAGGGGGAGGCCGAGCCCACGTTCAGGTGGGGCCCCTCCAGCCCTGGTCCCGCCGGTGCCACTCCCAATGGCGCCGCTGGCCCCTCCACCCCTGGTCCCGCCCCTGCCGGTGCCACCCCAGATCGCTCTGCTGGTCCCTTTACCCTGGATCCCGGCCCCGCCAGCATCGTCACCGCCGATGTCACAGCAGGCGGGGGGAGAAGGGCTTTGGGGACCTCCGCCGCCGCCCCTGATCGGGCCAGCCACTCCGCTCCTGCCACAGCCTCCAGTCGGAGCGGTGGGGCCACTGCTGCTGCCGCCCCCAGTTGGGCCGGCCCCTCTGCTTCCGCCGCCACTCCCAGCCAGGCCGGTGCAACCTCCATCGGAGCAAGGGGGGGTGGGGTGTGCCCCTGGCAGGCTCCCAGCAAGTGAAGGAAATAGGAGGGGAGGACAGCCAGCATGTGCAGCCCACGGCACCGGCCCTAGGAGAGGAGACGGGGGCCAGAGCCTTCTACGAAGAAGGCGGAGAGGGAACCTCCCGTGGAGGGGGGGGGGGGGTGATTCTTCCTCTGCTCTCAGGCCTGTGAGTTTCCATGACAACCCCGAACACCAGGGAGCTGCCTCACATGACGTCATTGATGCGTGCAGGTACACAGCCTGGGACCAGCAGCGTACTAAGTCCTGTATGGCTCTTCCTATGATCGGGACTAGGCGAAGCAGATTATATGCTACAACACAGACAACAGGGTCAGACAGCTCAAGGGGGGGGATAAAGGATGAGATAGATACCAAGGAGGAGGATGAGATTGATCAGATCACTGCTGCCCTAAGCAGGCGAAGGAGAGGAAAAATAGTGAGCCAAGCCATCAGGGAACATAGCCTGATTGCCAAACAAACCAGGTCAAAAAGACCAGAATCAGTTTTACAAACCCCATTACAGCAAGCAGTCAGCAACCAGGGGTCAATGTATGTGAACATTCCATATTCCCTTATCGAGTTAGAACAGTAGAAAACTACTGTGAGGAAATATAAAGAGAACCCAGATTAAAATAGCAACATTAGTAGAATGGGCAAGTAACACACAAAACCCTGACTGGGCTGATTTGAACTCTATGTTAGACACATTACTTGACCCTACTGAGAGAAGAATGGTGAACAAAGCCATCACTACATCAGTTGAGGCGAGCACTGCAAATGGATTACTTAGAGGCACTGTCCCACAGATATTCCCCCTTGAAAATCTGGTATGGGATCCAAATATACCAGAACATATGGCAAGGTTAAAATGATATCAAAGCCTTGTGGTATATGGGTTAAAACATGGTGTCCTTAAAGCTATAAATTGGTCAAAGATTTATGAAGTAAAGCAAAATTATGATGAATCACGCACGGATTTTTAAACAGGCTAAGAGAAACTGCCATCAAATATACAGATATAGATCCAGAATCAACTGACGGCAAAGCACATCTAGTGCTTTTGTTCATGGGTCAAGCTTCAAATGATATAAGGAGAAAACTGCAAAAGATAGAGGGAGTTTGAGACATAGATAAACTGCTAGAGGTTGCCTGGAAGGTGTTTCAAGACAGAGGCCGAACTGAAAAGGTTAAATCCCAACCTAGTAAGAAAGCAACGCAAGAAAAGTCATCCAAGAAAACTTCCCCTAAAGAGAAGGACCAGTGTGCATACTGCAAGAAGTGGGGACATTGGAAGAATGACTGTCCAGCATTGAAAGACAAATCCTCAGTTCCCCAACTCCCAGTAGTGCAAACCTCAAGCAGCTCAAGATCCGAGTGACAGGGATTGAAGGTTTCTTCCCCGGCAGAACCTTTGGTTGCAGCTAAGCAGGGGAAAGAGGATGCTGAATTTACGGTAGATACTGGAGCTATTTATTCTGTGTTAAATACCTTGGAAGGGAAACTGAGTCACGATACTGTACATGTTGTTGGGGCAACTGGGGTAACCAAAACACAGCCTTTCTTCCAACCTTTAAAATTTAAGCTGGGGAAGTACTGGGTAACCCATGACTTCCTCTATATGCCTAACTCCCCAAAAACATTGCTGGGGAGGGACTTGCTAGAGAAATTGGAAACAGAAATTAAATTTAAAAAGGGGAAGGGTGTACAAATTGTAATTCCTGAATCTAAATTTGTCCAAGTTGCTGCACTTTTTATACAGGAAAAATGTGGTGAAATCCCCACAGAAGTTGAAAAGGTGGTAAATCCAATAGTGTGGGCCAGTGATATCCCAGGAAGATCCAAACCAACAGAACCAGTGAGTATTGCACTCAAACCAGAAGCCACTCCAGAAAGGCAAAAACAATACCTTTTGTAATTAGAGAACCATAAGGGATTGGTATCTGTAATTGAAAGATTACTGCAACATGGTTTATTAGTGCAATGTGAGTCCAAATTCAACACACCAATTTTAGCTGTTAAGAAAGCAAATGGTAAGAGTTATTGATTAGTACAAGATTTAAGAGCAATTAACAAAATTACAGAGGACATACACCCAGTGGTAGCCAATCCCTACACCCTTTTGGTCACACTAACAGACGAATTAGAGTGGTTTACTGTTGTAGACCTGAAGGATGCCTTTTCCTGCATTCCTGTGCATAAAAGCAGCCAGGAGCTCTTTGCTTTTGAGTGGGAAAATCCCGAGACAGGGAGGAAAACTCAGCTCACTTGGTCAGTCTTACCCCAAGGGTTCAAGAACAACAGAACAATATTTGGAAACCAGCTAGCAAAGAAATTAGAGGACTGGAGAAGACAGGAGCCAGGAGGAGTTATTTTTCAATATGTGAATGACGTCCTGATTGCAGCCAGAACCAGAAATGACTGTATATGACTTACCGTAACTTTATTAAACTTCTTGGGACTGAGTGGGTACAAAGTTTCTAAAGACAAAGCACAGATTGCCAAAGAAGCAGTAGTTTACTTGGGGCTTGAGATCGTCTGTGGACACTGACAGCTCAGCAAAGAATGGAAAGAAGCCATCTGTCGACTCCTGGAGCCCCATACTGTGAGAGAGATGCAAGCTTTCCTGGGAATGGTAGGTTGGTGTCATTTGTGGATAGCTAATTATGGACTGCTGATAAAACCCCTATATGGAGCATTAAAAGCAGCCAAAAAAAGAATTATCATATGGACTGAAAACACCAGAGCAGCTTTTAAACAGATGAAACACTCTGTAATGTCAGCTCCAGCACTGGGACTGCCAGACTTAACCTTTTGATTTTTTACATATGAGAGACTGAATATGGCTTTGGGAGTACTAGCACAGTGCCTCGGGAAACAACGGAGGGCTGTGGCCTACTTTTCCAAACAGCAAGACAATGTTGCCCAGGGCTGGCCAGGGTGCCTGAAGACTGTGGCAGCCACTGTCCTCCTGATCCAGGAAGCCCGAAAACTCACCCGTGGGTGACACATTGTAGTGCATGTATCCCATGCTGCAGCAGCTATACTGGAACAAAAGACAGGACTGGCTATTTGGTAACCAGATGCTTAAATATCAAGCACTGTTATTAGAACAGGATGATGTTACCCTAAAAACAATTTCTGTTGTTTACCTTGCCATGTTTTTGTCCTCCACTTTAATTGACAATGAGCCTGAACATAACTGTTTACAGACAATTGAAGAAGTCTCTTCCAGCCGACCTGACCTGAAAGACGTGCCCCTGAAAAATCCAGGTGGGAGCAGCTTTATGAAAAATGGCAACAGGGTGACAGGCTATGCAGTAACCACGCAGGATAAGATGATCGAGGCAATGGCCCTGCCAGCAGATGTGTCATCACCGAAAGCCGAACTGATTGCACTGAAGAGAGCCCTAGACCTGAGCAAAGGAAAGAAGATAAATATATGGACTGACTCTAAATATGCATTTAGTGCTGTCCACGCCCACGGAGCCATCTGGAAGGAGAGAGGACTTTTGAATGCTCAAGGTAATCAAATCAAACATGCTGAACAAATACTCGCCCTCTTAGAAAGCATTAAAAAACCTGCAGAAGTAGCTATCATGCCTTGTAGAGGTCACCAAAACGGGAAAACCACTCCAGAATTGGGAAACCGCTTTGCTGATAAAGCAGCAAGAGGAACTGCAGAAGACACTATTCTCGCAGCAATTCCACAAAAAGAGATTGATTTGTTGGGGTTCACCCCAAAATATGACCAAGCAGACCACAAACTAATCAAGTTTCTTAAAGCTGAGATCACAGAGAGTGGGTGGGCTGTTACACCAGCAAATCAGGTTGTAGTCCCACCCCTGATCCTGTGAGATCTAGCTCAAAGAGAACATGAAAACACATTTCAGGGTTGAAAAACATCTGAAACATCTAAAAAAGGTAGTAATAGGAAAGGGAATGACTGACATCATACAGTAAGTAGTGAGCAGATGTGAAATCTGCTGTAAAAAAACCCCTGATACGAGGAAAAGAGTTGTATTAGGAGTACCAAAAGAAGGGGATCTTCCTGGAGATTACTGGCAAGTAGATATTGTGGAGTTACCACACAAAGAGGGATGTCGGTACATACTGGTATTAGTTGACACCTTCAGTGGATGGCCAGAGGCTTACCCCTGTCGCACTAATACAGCCAAGGTAGTGGTGAAAGTCCTGCTCAATCATATAATTCCAAGGTTCGGGGTTCCCTTGGGGATGTCATCAGATAGGGGACCACACTTTGTTGCAACAGTAGTTAAGGAAGTTAGCCAGATTTTGGGAATTACTTGGGATCTGCATACACCTTATAGACCCCATGCGAGTGGTAAAGTCGAATGTATGAATGGGACTCTCAAAACACAAATTAGCAAAATTTGTCAGGAAACATCCATGACATGGTTTCTATCTTTGCCTATAGCTTTACTGAGAACCCGCATACAACCAAGGCAGAGGGATAACATCAGTCCCTATGAAATACTATATGGCAGACCATATCAGATCCCACATATTCCAGGTGAAATTCACATGAAGGGGAAACTTGATTTACAGAGATATCTAATGGCTTTAGGTTCCACTTTGCAGAAGCTCCAGACTTACCTAGTGCTATCCAGACCCATAGGACTGGACACTCCAGCACATCCCTTCCAACTTGGAGACTGGGTCTATGTTAAATGGTGGGACAGTGATCCACTACAAGACAGGTGGAGAGGACCATTCCAAGTTCTGCTGACCACCCTCACTGCAGTCAAAGTTGCTGGCAAAGGACCCTGGATTCACTACTCCAGAGTTAAGAAAGCTTCTGCTCCTGAAATCACTGGGAAAAACAGACTGATACAGATGAAATCATGCTTTAAATGATTTCTCCTCTGTACCTAAAGAATTGTTCACAGTAATCATTATTCTTCTTTGCATGATACCTAACTGTACAAGACATTACTACTGCTAGATGTTTATTACTGTTTATTATTATTATTGCTAGATATTTATCTATTATTAGATATTTACAGTTGTTAGATTTTTACTGTTATTAGGTATTTATCTATGGTTAGATGTTTATTATTGTTAGCTGTTTATTATTGTTGGATTCTTATCTGTTATTGAATACCTATTATTAGTAGATATTTAGAATTGAGACTTGACAAGGAAAAGGCCTTGTCAAGCCTCTAAAGGGAGGAAATGATGCCTTAAGTTTTAGCTTTCATGCTTTTCAAATTCTGTGCTCCCTTGGGGTGTAGTTCTGAGCTTCATATTAAGTGCTCTTGCCGCTGCTGGAACGATTTGAGTGGGACGCGTCTCCTGAGCGGGGGACGGGAAGTGTGTCTTGGAGCTCTCTGCCCTACAGCTTGTAAGTCTTTGCTCGGCGCAGGTTGGGAACAAGGAATGAGAGGGAGGTCTTCTGTCTGTGATCCAGAGAGATTTATTCCCCCAAATAGCCAGTGACAGACAGACCCTGGGTGCTGGGCACAGCAGGTTATAAACCGGGGGATTCAAGGGGCAAGTAGCGACTTTCAACCAATAGGGAGAGGGGGTGGGAGGAGAACACGGGAGAGTCTCAAACTTTAGGAACTAATAGAAAATCAATGGAAGGAAAATAAATTATACGGACGAATGAAACTCCGGGGATTAAGGGAACCCACAAAACAGGTTTTGACAGAGATTGGTCCAGTGAAAGATTGACTTAGAACATTCAGGAAAAGGGGTTGGGGTTGGCATAACTGACAGCTTGGGGGGAGAAAACAACTTTTGGGACAAAACCATGAACTCAGACAAAACAAGGGGGTACAGAACAGTCTAGCAATCATAAAACTCGAACAAACTGCAACAAAGTGCTAGTAAGCCCTCTTCACAGAGTAGGTAGACAAAACAATTCTTTTTCCTGCTGAAGACCAAAGACAACAAGTACAACTTTCAGGCCCAAAAGCATAAACAACGGTGGACTGAAGAGAGAAACAAATAGGATGAGACCTCACAACCTGAAGCTGTAATTGGACAATTAAACCCCAATATGCAAATGGACCAAAACTTGCAAAAGTGTAAGACCTCAAGACCGGTGGGGCATTTTGTGACCATTCTAAGTCCACCTTGGGTGTAGCCCTGGTCAGGCTCTTGTCCTGCCCAAGCTGTACCCTTAAAGGCCTTTCAATAAATATCTACTTTATTCTCTAGCTCTGTTCAGTCTCTGTTTCAGGTCAGCCTTCCCAAGGCATCAGTGTCCCTACATATTTCTCTCTCAAAGTTTTGGAGAACGCAGCCTCCTTTTATCCTAAACTCCTGGCTGCATGCTGCCCTCTTCCTTTCCCCATTGGCTGAGGTACTAGGAAGGGACCGCCTTCCCGAAACTGCCTACCACATGTCTCCCCTTGAACCTCTCATTTCACCCCATATTTGGGAAGTTTAGGCTTGTGCAGACCCACTTGTCTGTTTCAGGCACCAAGCTGTCCAGGGTCTGTAACAAACCTGCTGCTTGAAGTTAGTAGAGACATTAAGACCCATTTTAAAGATGTTAACACCCATACCCTCACCCATCAAATTGTTTGTAAAGACATTACCACACATCTTTCCTATCAATCCCTCCTCTTCTTATTTCTCAATTTCTCTTTACAAACCTTAGTTATTATTAACTTAATCTTTTTTAAGAACCTGCCATGGTATTAACATTTAAAACACTCCCTCCCAATTTTTCCACATCTTGCCCCCTGCATCAGGTGTGACAAGTAAATACACAGTAAATACAGAGAATATAGTAGACAGTGACAGTTCATATTAGCCCACTAATCACCAAAGGTCCTTGTAGATGATTTGTGGTTATTGATTGTGGTTACTGATAGCTGAGGCCTCCCATCCTTTTCCACCTGCTGAGAAGTCCAAATCTCTGGGGTTTTAGAGACCTTGACTCGAGTATGATGGTTCCACCTCTGTTCAGCTGTCCTGACTGCTGTTCCTGCAGTCCAGGTTGGATGTTATGAACAGGAAATTCCGAAAGCAGTGTCTGTTTGAACTGGGCTTCCTGTCAAAGAGATTTCACAAGACACAATAATCTGGCCACATACAGGTTTAAATATGTTAGGAAAATTAATCCACAAACACCAGAGGCTTATGTCCAAAAAGGAGACAGAGGAGTCCTGTAACTTTATTCAAATAAAGGGAGACACCATGAAGCACTTCCTATGGGGTCTCTCAAACTGTTAGAAGATGCAGCTTCCTTTTTATCCTAATTTCCTGATCGCATTTCCCTCTCTCTTTCCCTATTGGCTGAGGTACTTGAGAGGTACAGACTTCCCGAATCGCTTATTATAAACCCCTTTCTAATGTGTACACCCCCCTTTTTCTTTTTCCTTGTGTCTCTGTTCTTTTTCTCTAAGTCCAGGGATTTAACACAGTCTTGAGAGAGTAACAGTCTGTGTGAATTAGTGGAATTCCCATGGAATCTATGGTTCTACTCATTGCTTCCTCCACCTCTCAGTATCTGGCCTTATCAACCATCAGGCCCACAGTTTGTTTGTAAAGACACCTCCTTCTCATTCCTTTCAATCCCTCCTCTTTTTATTTTCTCAGTAATTGTCTTTACAAATTTTAGTTACCATTGACTTTTTTTTTTTTGTTCCTGGGACTTTTTTGGTTTTGCAATTACTTGCAGGGACATCATTTTCTGTCCTTTTGTAGCCATTTCTGGATCAGTAGGCATGGCTACTTACCTGCATCCCCTTGATCACATGCTGAATAAGTTGCACTAAGCAAGGGATCAAATATGGTAAAAAGATTAGGGTTGCTACAGCACATAAGAGGAAAAAAAGCATTTGTTTAACCCGCAGTCCACCAGGTAACCACGAAAACATGTCTCATTCCCATCCTTTCTACATTTGGACCAGTACATGAGCTAACTTTCTTATTCCCTTTGTTATTTGTTATACCACTTTTCCATTGTCATCTATTTGCAAACAGCAGTTTGAGTAACTTAATTTTCCACACACTCCCCCTTCTTCTGCTAAGAGAGAATCTAACACCATCCAATGTTGAAACATCACGTTCCTCATCTGAATGGATTGGTCGGCAAGGTGGTCAAGAGCTGTAGCTGTCTGGTTGGTTATTATTTCAAAGACATCTTGTGACCTAATCATTCGATTCAAATTATAAATGGGTTCTCTGGCACCTGATATTAATTCATTTGGATTCCCAGGGGCTGGTCCATAGTGTTATATGATTCGCTCAGGTGGCCATTTATCTTTTTTACACTTTTGGGTGCTCCCTTCAGCCAGAGATGCATCAATTGACTGCTTTTTGTTGTTTGTTTGGTTGGTTGGTTTTTTTTTTTTTTTTCTAATTAGATCATCATACACCTTGATTCCTAACTGATTTCCCTGAACTTGTGGTAGCAAAAAGAACAACAGTCTAATATATCCTCCGGCGGCAGAGGAAACGGAGCTCCCCACCTCATCGAGTTACGAAGGCGAAACCTACCGCTAGCTCCACGGAAACGACGAAACCACGATGGCGGCCACCCGGCGACGGGAGAGAACCGCTGCAGCGGACTGCGTCTCCAAGAGCCAATTGTAACCAGCCTTACTGCTGAAAGAAAGACTATAAGTCCCGGCAGCCCCCGCGCGGCCCGGCTAGGGGACCTGGGAGGGAAGGCGAGGGGTGGAGCTAATAAATATTGGCACAGATTACTCGCCTTGCGTAAGATGGTGGTGCCTGCTACGCTCTAAGTGGAATGCGTGGCAGGCAGACGCGTACTTGTGTCTCCTCGCCGCCTCTGTGTTGTTTTTTTTTCCCGCGGGTAGGGGCCGTGGAGCAATAGTGAAGGGGAAGCCCAGGCTTGCGTGCCTTGGCGCCGGCCGGTTGCTGGTGGTACTGCGGGTGCGGAGTGGTACTTCTTAAGTAGAACCCGCTACTCCCGTCCCTTCAGCAGGAGGAGGCTGAGGCTGCTGTGGGCGGGGGTGGCTCGGTTCTTCCCTGCTCGGCTATGTCGGACAATCAGAGTTGGAATTCCTCTGGCTCCGAAGACGACCCTGAGACAGAGCTCGGGCTGCCTGTTGAGCTCTGTGGGGTACTCAGCAAGGTAAGCTGCCTTTCCTCCTCCCCGCAGCCTGTGCCTGACGGCCTCTAGTTTCCGTTTTCCGCGTCGCACTACAGTCCCCCTCCTGCAGTTGGCCCTAACCTAATCCTGCAGCTGGCTGAGGGCTGTCAGCCCCGGCTGCCCGTTTTCTCCCCACCCCGCTGTTCTGGAGGATCAGGCTAAGGCTCCTGCGTCCCCCGGCGCCGGTAGAGGGGCCTGTTGGGGCCGTGGGAGGCACTGTCATGGCCGATGCAGCCGCCACCTGATGGCGCGGAGCCTGCTAGGCAGCTGCTCCGGCGTCCGGCACAAACCTCCCGCTCCCCCTCCCTCAGCCGGAGGCACCACCACATTCCCCCTAGATCGGGGGAGGGGGGCAGGAGGAGGCTTACGTCCTCATACTCGCATCTACTCAGTGCCTGTCCGTCCTTCCCCCACCCCTCGCAACCTTTGAGAGGCGGCGTGGGGAAGCAGTTTCTTGAGGAAGAGCCGCGGCTGCGGCTTCAGCCGCGGCTAGGGGAGGGGTTGGCAGCTGGCTGTCCCTGGTGCCCCTGTATCGAGCCCGCTGGCTGCCTGGCATGAGCTTCCGTAAAGAGGCCCACGAGGGGACAGCCAGGTACGCGTGAGGAGGTGTCTCCCCCACTCCTTAGGCTTCTGGCGGAAGCTGACATCGGTCCTGGTTGTGGTCTGGAGCCGCGACATCACACATCCCTGCCCGGGAGCTCCTAAAAGCAGGCGCGGCTCATGGTCACTTCCCAAAAGCAGGCCCCAGCACGAATGGCACAGTTTTTGGTCCAACTATCAAAACAGGGCAATAAAATACCCCTGCAGCGAGAGATACAGGAGGTGGGGAGAAGTGGAAGAAAAATGACATTGAAGTTTATTTCCCCCTTTTAAAAATAAGCATCACTTTTTGCTTATATCACTGAAAGTTAAATGACTTGCAGATGTGTTGGATGATACTGGGAAACTTAAGGAGTATTTTAAAGCTGAATACTGAATTACTAAGTTTGCAAGCAGATTTTTTTAAAACAGAAAGTACTTTCAGAATAATGTTGAAATATCTTTAGAATTAAAGCACTATGTTTTGCATTTCTTTTCTATGCAATAAGGCCAGACACAGACCTGTGTAGAAAGCACATATCATAGAGTACTGAAATTATAAGTAGGCCCTGGATGCTGAGAGGAGCTATGATGGGGCTAGTATTCTGTTTTTTGTGAGGGACTCTGAACTCCTTCAGTCTTGATAAATGTTTCTAAGCCTAGAGATGAAGGGAACAGCTAGGAGAAAAGAAGGCCCTTGGCTCTCATCTGTAAAATCTTATAATCTAATAAGTCCTAGTGCTGTATTTTACTGGTGTAGCAGGTGAAGTCATGGCTTCTTCTGACATTCTATAGCTTACGTACATGCAAACGTTTGTGGATGATTGTGCTGAGTATAGCTGATGCTGCCTTTTCTGTAAGAACATGGAATGGAATATGAATAGCCAAGTATGGTGAAACCTGTTACAGTGAATATGCTTGAGGGACGTTTACCTTTTGCTAGTTGACACCTAAGCAATACTTGAGACAAGCCAAATGAAATGGTAGCATACTAAGCTTTCTACTAACGAGATATTTACTTTTAATAACTTATGTGTATAATTATTGTTTAAATCAATAAAAGTAGGCTACAGTTCTCTGTACTACTGCTTCAGTTCTGCCCTTTAGTAAAGAGCAAAGCTTTGGAGGAAATGGAATAATTTGGTAAGAGAATCTTATTAGAAGTTGTGAGACTGGAAGGATTGCTGGCTCTAAACATTTCGGGTGCATGTGTGGGGAAAGGGGCAGGTCAGGCCTTGCCTTTGGTGAGGCAATGCACTGCCCTGTACACCCCACTCCCCTGGGCCTGTATTCCAGCCCTTCAGTGGCTGCCAATCACTGGCACGCTGGAAGCAATGCCCTACACCCCACCCCTGGAGGCCCAGTTTAGCCCCAGAGGGCCAGATGACCAGAAGGACCCAGGACAGCCAAAGGGTATTTAACCCAGAACATGAGGCGGGCACGTCTTGACCCTACCTTATCTTGGAATTTCTATCAGCTGAACACTGCTGGAGCCTAGGAGTGGTAGCTATATTTGTTCTTTTCTGTATCTCTTCTGTCTTCTTTAAATTCCTTCTTGGAGTTTTGAGTAACTTAAAATAAGACAGGTTTGGAATTTGCTAAGCTGAGTGGGCTAAGTTAATGCTTTGTGGAATGTTTTATGTCAAATGCTGTGCTCTAAACTTTTGCCAGAGTTCTCTGATTTTCTGAAGTTGCTGGTAAAGTTTTTCTTGTTTTGACCTCTTGAGCATACCTTGCTGGTATTTCTCCCTTGCATCTAACTCAGAGTACATGAAAAAATGTAAGCCCTTTTAACAGTCTTGTTGAGCAAGTTTTCTGGGGCCTTACAGAAGTGTATCCTACTGGTCTCTAAATGTTTCAGAACTCCAGTGTGTTGGGCTTTTTTCCTATTGTATATCCTGCTTACAATTTTATGGTGAATATAAAGAAGGAACTTCAATGTGGAAATGTCTTTCCTGAAGCCTGAGAAATATCAGCCAAACTGTTTTTTATTGTTGTTTTTTTAGTAGCTGATCTTTGATTTTTTTTTTCAGTGGACCAATTACATTCATGGGTGGCAAGATCGATGGGTAGTTCTGAAAAGCAACACACTCAGTTATTACAAGTCTGAAGATGAAACGGAGTATGGCTGTAGAGGCTCTATCTGTCTGAGCAAGGCTGTGATTACAGTAAGTGCTATTTCAGTATTGACATGTTTTTGGGTGTTACATATTTGTAGGCTCATGTCTGGTGAAAGTAAACATGGGTATGGCAAATAAATTCTTGTAGGTTGTTTAATATTAAAGTTAGTTATATTAGTGCAACACTGTAGAGCCAGGGAAAGAAGTTACTAATAAGAAAACAAGCTGGTTTTATCTGAGATTGCAATACGCAGCTTTTCACATCTGTTATCTTGGAGGTTTCTGTTGGTAGGGATAGAGTTTGCTTCTGGAGGAGGTGGAGTTTTCCCAAGGGTCAACCTAAGACCCTGGACCAACTTTGCAAAGGCAGCAGCATCCATCACAGTCTTTACACTTTGCACTAGAAAGAGAGGGTAGTATTTCTTTGACTGTACTTTCCAAACATAACTCTGTACAAAAATTGTAAAAGAAAATGTGCTATGTATTTCCTTCTCTAAAGTGAGGTGCTGTTTCTGCCTAATGTTAAGATCCAGCATTATGCTAGTAAGAATAAAGAGCCTACATATATGTGAAATCTTATAAAGATGAACTTGCCTTAGAAGATAAAGAAGAAAAATATTTTTGTAGCTTTCAGAGTTATATATATTAATTATGACTAATGCTTGCCAGAAAGCATGCTTTTCTGTGTTACTGTTAAATAGCCAGTTGACTGAGGGGGAGGGGATGTGAAGCTGGACTTGTGTAGCACATGACTTCCTAGAGCAGTAGTGTTAAATCTTAGTATTTATGTTCTTATTCCACCAAATGTTTTGCTTTCAAACTGAATTGAGGATGACAAATAAGAAGTTCCCTTTACTAATATTCAGCTTAAAAATAGATTTTTTTAAACACAGTTGAATTTGCAATAAAAAGACTGGACTGATTACATCGACTTTATGTATTTTGGGAAAAAGATTGTGAAGAAAACAGATTTTTACATTTAGATGTCTGACAGGTATTGTAGTCATCTGAAAATTAAAATAGATTGCCTAATTTCTTTCAAAGCTCTTTTTAAAGCTGCTTAAACTTTTAAACTTGCTCAAGATTTGACTTTTTCAGGAATTTATGGTGCACAGCAACAGTCTCTAGAAGTGGTAATTTAAGTGTACTTCTGGTAGTCTGTAGAGGTACCAGTCTCTGATCAGGACTTTCAAAAAGGTGTTTTATTCACTAGTAAGAGGCTTAACATGCCAACCAGGCAGAGACAGGAAGGTGGTGGCAGGGAGGTAGGCCGAGAGATGTCTGGAAATGTGCTGTAGAGTACATCTCAGCAGCTTGAATTCTAGTTCTGGTGGTGGAGAGTATAGTTTTGGGAATATTTTGGTATATTGTGCTTTGGGAAGGGAAGTTGATGAGCTTGTCTTATGACTAGGAAGTGTGTAACGCAAGCTTCTTGCAGATAGTGTTTTTCCTTTCTTCTATGTGGCACTTGTTGCATCTGGTAACTTGGTGTTGAATTGTTGACTCACCCCCTTTCCCCCCAGTTCTGGAGCTTCTTGAGTACATTGAGAAAGAATAAAAAGTATTTCTCAAAATTATTCTGATATTTTAGTTGTTTCATTTTCATTCAGAATCATGTTTGGTGACTGGTATTTGACAGTTTAATTGCTTGTAGTTTAAATGACATCTGAAACCTGGTAAACTGCTATTAATTATTTCTAGTTGCAGTTAGTGATTGCTATGTAAGTATTAAAGGTTCAGGAATGCTATTAGGTCATGTGTCTCTAGGATACAGAAATTTACTTTTTCAGAATGAATGCTTCTGGTTTCACAGTTTGGTAGCAAATGAAATATTTTTTAAATCCTATTTTCTGTAATAGAAAATGAATTATGATAATTGTTTATTCTTCCTGTAGTACATAGTTAATCTATTTTCATGTTCTTGTAATGTCTTAATATAAGCTTACTAACATGTATGTAAATGCATAGAATACCAGTAGTTGATAAAATGTTGAGATAATAATGAAAAGCTATTTTTGTTATCAGTGGAACTTATTTTTTACTGTATGTTTTGCAATTACTTTGGTAGAGAAGTTGGGTTTTTTACTGACTTAATGTTCAGTAGCACTGATTTGATGTAATTGGGATCCTCATCTTGAATATTTGTCAACAGTCTTTCACTATACTGTAAGTATAGTTTTCCTTGATCTTGCTAATCCAGAGTCAGGCATAGTAACTACCTATCTCCTAACCTTCTGTATTGTAGGAAATTTTCCTTAGGTATAAAGCAGGGTATGAGTGGTATGAAATGGTGTTGACTAATGTTTCCTTGTAGGAGAGAGAGGGGACTGGATCCTCATGAAGCCTTCTTTTAGGTGCTCAGATTAGGTATGCCCATTTGTCTGATGGGGGATGTAATGATTTTCTGTGTGTAATTAATGCTACTAGTAGTATAGAATGTCCATGTTTCATTGATGTATAAGCATAAATTTGGAAAACTGCTCTCATTGTGTAGTCTTACTGTACATTCAGCAATGAAGATAAGCCTTATGATAAATCATAAAATTAGGAGACGTGAATGCTGCATTTGGAAATCCACAGATTCCTGTGACAATGGTCTTTAATTGAATGGAAAATGTGGGGTCTGGTTGGACTATATTAACCACCATAACTGAGAAGCTGATTTCTCTGGAATAGAGGACTAAAGGATTGTAACATGCCAGAACATTTAAATGTAAGGGGGTAAACCGAGGTTCCTTTACTCTGGGTTGGTGCACAGAAGAAATACCAACCAGATATTCTCAAGAGGTCAAAATTACACAAAAGCTTACTGGTAAAATATAGAAAATCAAGGAAGTTTGGCAAAGGATTTAATAGAACATCCAATTCAACATAAAACACGTATCATAGCATTAACTTAGCCCATTTAACTTAGCAACCTTTAAACTGTTTCATGTTACATTACCATGAAAAGAGAATTAGGAGAAGAAAGAGAGAAAGACAAAAAAGATCTAGAAAAACACACATAGATACCAACTCCTGGGTTCCAGTGTGGATTCCAAGAGGAGGCAGGGTCAGACACATGGTCACTTCATGGTCAGCCTTTTAAACCCCAGGGTGTCCATGGACCCTCCTCTCAGGTAGGACTTCTGGTCACTCAGCCACTCAGGAGCTGGGTTAGGGCAGAGTGTAGCACTGCCCCTGGTGTACCCTGATTGACAGACACTGTGGGGCTGGGATGCTGGTTCTATGCCTGGGGAGTGGAGCATTTCACTGCCTTGCCAAAGCAAGGCCTGATCTGCCCCTTCCATCACACATACATACATCCCAAAATGTCTCGAGACATCAATTTTTTCCAGTCTCTGACAAGGATGAATATTCTATACTCACTGGATTACATTAAGTAATGAACTGTCAAGAACTAGCCATGTGAATTAAGTTATGAAAGAAGACAGTGGAAGTCAATATATTATGCTGTGTTGTGTTTTACATTATCTGGCTAAAAGCCTTGAAGGTGTTTAATCAGTTTATAACAGAGAGGAGGCTTAAACTCAAGTTGAAAGTTCTGCTGTGGTCAAGGGATGAGAAGGAATTATGGGTATTATTAAAAAGTTGATATATGCAAAGATTCAAGTTTTGTTCTATTAGTCTAGCTTGGACACACTAAATTACTGCTGCAGTTGGGTGAAAAGTTTTATTAAAAAAGCTAAGCTATAAATCCATGCCCTGGACAGAAGTACCATAGCAATAAATTTGTAATACTTGCTAATTGCATGGGGAAGTATTGCTTCCAATTGTCTGAGGTTGGAAAACTATGTTTTAGTATGAGAGCACTTAATGAAATAATTGATTTTCTCTAACTTGATGAAGTACTTTCTCAGCCTTAATTGCTGCTAAAAAGATGACTTGAGTAAACAAATATATAGAATACAAGCCCATAATAGATAGGGGTTTATTTAGAAAACAAGGCAATTATACTTTTAGGCTTTGGTGTGAGCTTAAAATAATTTGATAGTTACATCCAGATTGGTGGAAAATCTTGGTTAAATGGGAGAGAAATCTGAATGGCGATGGTAGACACTGCATCCAAAAAACATTACAGAGGCACATGTCGTCAGGAATGCTTATTCATATGTGAAAGGCCTGAGGTGATTGTATTCTGGAGAGGAAAATGCCAAAGAGCAATAGAAGAGCAAGGGAGAGGAGTTGATGCCTAGGAGATGAGATGGGGCTGCTATTGGTGAGACAGGCAGAAATTGTTTGGAATATGGGATTATCCTGGACAATAATTTGTAGCATTCACATACTCTGTACAAATTTGTATATGAATATTACAGTCTGAGTTATCTGAACCAGCAGTGGCTGGGTTGATGTTCAGAGTGAAAATGTCAGAATATTGTCCTGTATTTATCAAAATACTGTATGAAGTACTAATATCCTTGGCAAGCAAAATGCAAATATTTGGCTGGGTGGAAAACTGGAAGATTTCTTAGTAAGTATTGAAGAAATTAGGTTGGAAGTGGAAAAATACACATTCAGATCAGCTTAAATGAGACTGTTAGTCATTATGGAGTTCTTTGTCATAATATGACCAGGATGGGTGAAAAAATCAGTAATTTATGAAAGTATTATATAACAAAATATTTTTGCATTATGTAATATTGCTAAAGTATTCAGCTTTAGTACTTGAATATAATCATATCATAGAATATCTTGAGTTGGAAGGGGCCCACAGGGATCATTGAGTCCAACTCCTGGCCCTTCACAGGACATCCCAAGAGTCACACCATGTGCCTGAGAGTGTTTTCCAAAAGCTTCTTGAACTCTTTCAGGCTTGGTGCTGTGACCATTTGCCTAGGGACCCTGTTCCAGTGCCCAACCACCCTTTGGGTGAATAACCTTTTTCTAATATCCAACCTCAACCTCCCCTTACACAACTTTATGCTATTCCCTCGAGTTCTGTCACTGGTTATCAGAGAGATCAGTGTCTTCCCCTCCTTCTCCCCTCACAAGGAAGTTGTAGACTGCAATGAGGTCTCCCCTCAGTCTCTTCCAGGCTGAACAGACCAAGTGACCTCAACTCCTCCTTTAGACATGAACTTCAGTTGCTGCTTTTGCCATGTTCCTCCTGAATTCTAATCAATGTGGTTTAGATCAAATCTTCTAGCATACTTCAGCTACTTAGTCTGTTTGCCATGTCTTTCTACTCAGTTGAAGTCTACTGTTCCCCAGTTAAGAGGACCAGTTAAACAGAACTTGCTAGCCCATGTCTCCAGATGCTTAAGAACCCAGATTGCATTGTGACTAGAGTCTAATAAAGACTTAAAAGTTTGAATTGCAGGAGAAAAGTTGTTTCACAATTAAATATGTATGCATATATAGACTGACATCAGGTCAATTTTAAACTTTGATGAAAGCTTTTAGGCTGACAGTTGTTAGCAGTATACCTCGTGCTTATAATTAGCTCTTACATGTTGTTAATTATCATTATACATTAGTTCTTATACACTAACCATTATCATTACATATTCAAAACAGTCAGTCAAAAACTTTTATCCTAAATTAGCTGCAATATGCAGTACCATGGAGAAAATGCCATATAGCTAGCTTGATAATGTTCTTGATGGTCCTGGTTGTTGAGGTTGAGGTGACCTGATGGGAAGATGTGACACAAACAGAATGGGGACAGTAATGGTAACACTGCATTTATAGAAATGCTTATACAGTTGTACTGTATCAAGTTGCTTATGTTTGGATTCAAAGCAAGCTAATCTTAGTCTCTTTAGTATGCTGCTGTGTGCAACCGGCCTCTGTTCTAGCTGCAGCTCCTCTGCCTTCATAGAATGGGAACTTTCCATTCCCATTATTGTGAATCTGAGTCCAGAGTGCTGTACTCTTTTGACAGCTCAGCATAGAACTACAAAGCATGGCTTTGCTCTTATGGTAGAGTATCCTGAGTGTTGCCTTGTGGTTTTCTTGTGAAATCCATATTGGATTGCTGGTGTATGTACAGCTTTTGGATCTTCCATGGCATACTGCAGTGCAGTCTGAGACAGCTAATGATACACAAATAGTGATTTTGTGAGTGCAGCAGTCTATGGGATTCCTGTTCTTGTATTTGTCCTATTAAAACTAAAATAAGTGATATATGGAGTTTCTGCATTCTCTAAAGTTGATATGAAGCTATCTTGCTTCCTGCTTGATTAATAACTCTAACTTGTTCCTGTATATGATGGGATTCCTAATGAGTTTAGCTTAGCAATTTCACATCAATTCTTAGCTGTTGTTTCTCCAGGTGGTATAATTCTGATTTTTTTTTCCTCTATGGCTAATATATGCTGCTGGTAGATATTGTAAATATTTTGCTCCTAATGGATACCTGAGAAGCATCATTTGCATTTTTCTGCAGGGGACTTGGTTCTCTGGTTTAATTCCCACCAAGGTGACAACATGCACACTTCCATTTCCAGTATTTCATATCATAAAATGGTTTAAGTAGGAAATCAAATTCCAACCCCTCTGCAAAGGGCAGGGACACCTTCCACTAGACCAGGTTGCTCAAGTCATTCCTGGAATTGTTAACCGATAGTTATCACTAAACAAAAGTTATGCCTTTAATAAAGCTGAGGGTTCTTCAGACTGTGTTCAAACAGGACAGGCCCATTGGTTATATCCTCATTTCTTGTAGTGTGTATTTGTGAGTGACCGTGACACGGACTCAGACTGGCAGGGAATCTGAATTGTTTATTCAAAGAAACAAGCTGGTTTTATACATTTTTTCAAAGCACAGTATTTCCTTATATGATTATTCTCACTACGTGACCTATCCCATGTTGCCACGTCAGCAATGCGCTTTCTAAATGTCCTTCTATGGGGTGATCATGCGCTGTTCACCCATCCGTCAGCTTCCAGCAGGCTCCTCTCCCATAGGGGTCTGCCGTGTGTCACCTCCTCCCCCCAAGGTCAGGCGGAGACAAGCCTCTCTGTGCTGCCATGTGCTTCTTTGTGCTGCCATGTGCTTCTTTGTGCTGCCATGTGCTTCTTTGTGTTGCCATGTGCTTCCTCAGGTGGGTCCCACAGCCCGCAGCTCAACTCCATCCCATCTCTTCACACAACTTCCTCTTTTTTGTTTTATACAAACATGAATCATGAAATAAAACACTTCTAACATTAGAACATGTTTGGCCCACTGCCTGAACCAAACAAGCTCCATTACTCACAAAAGTGGTATCTTTCCTATGAACAGGGGGATACATGAAAACACCCAATAACTGATATCCACACACATCTCCTTCCCATGAATGGAGACAGTGATTAAACAGATAGAACCTTGAGAAACGACTTTAAATTGTCTAAAACCTTTACCATCACCCAGTCTCCAGTTGCTGGGGAGTCCCATTTCACAGTGAAGACTTGGAGAGCCTTTCCCGGGTAAGACTTCCAAGTTTACCTTGAAAGAGGGTCCAGCTTTCAGTAGATCAGATAGGCAAGTCAGTGACTTGATTATGCTTTTAGTGCAGAAACACCTGGGTCTGATGGAATAATCCCCAGTCAGCCAGGGCTAAGTCTTGGCCAGAGGCTCAAGCCTTGACTGAGAGGGTTTCCCTAAAATACCTACAAAATTGCCTAAAAACTTTATTAGTTGAAAAGATATCGATCGTAACATGAACGTATTTCAACGTACCAAACTCAGGGATATGTGTAACATCAGTCTGCCAGATTTCTAGAGCTTGAAGTCCCAGGGGATTAATAATCTCTGAGGGCAGGCAAGGGTGCTACCTGTTGACAGTCGGCACAGGCGTGCACAATTTGCCGTGCATCGTCTTGTGTAAGCTGAAATTGTTTTTGAAGAGCTGCTGCACTGTAGTGAAAAAACCCATGTGACAGATGTGCCTGAGAAAAAACATCTGGCACAACAACAGCCCCAGCTAACTGGTCTGCACGGGCATTACCTTCAGAGATGGGGCCAGGAAGACCAGTATGGGAACATATGTGTAGGATATAATACCTTTTTGTACGTAACTGCACTGCAAAACGCAAATGTAGTAATAAAGAAAAGAACAATGGGTTAGTTACTTCTTTGATATAAGCTTCTTCTATTCTTGTCACAATACCTGCAACATAAGCAGAGTCAGTAACAATGCTAAGATCATCTTGAAATTTTTCAAAAGCCCTAACCACAGCTGCTAATTCTACCAGTTCAGAAGAACTATGAACTACTTTTATATATCTTGTAGCCACTGGCTGTTACTTTGCCACACTATTACAGACCGCCCAGTCTTTCCAGAGCCATCTGTAAACACCGTGCAGACATTGGCAATTGGAATTGGGGAACAGTAAGAGTTTTCAATAAAATTAAGATAAAAAATTTACAGTGATATCATCAACTTTTCTATGAGTCTGTTGAGCACTTGTGCTGGTTTTGCATTGATTGACATTTAGTGAGGAAGGAAGAAGCCACCCACAGAAATTATGTTTCTAAGAGAAGCTGCTAACAGTTTCCTCTGTGCCTGACAAAACCAATTAGTGACTAGTTTTGAATACTGATGCCTTGTTAAACCACTAGGAAGCTGAACACACCTCTGTGAACACACATGTTAAAAATTGAACAAACTCCGGGAAAGCTCTCTTTTCTTCCAACCTGGAAACAGATAACAGGCCGGCCTGGCCCCTTCCACATGGCCAGGCTGGGCTGGGCAGGCCCTGCCAAGGGGCCGGACCCCTTCCTGGGGAGTCCGCTGGGCCCTGTCCTGGCCAGGCTCTAGCGGCTGCCAGGCAGGGGGAGGAGAGGCTGAGGGGCCCTGTCCCGGTAGGGCCTGGCCCCAGCGGCTGTTAACATCTTGCCACCGGGGCATTCCCCTCCTTTTCCCCAGCATGGGCCTGGTAGGGCAAGGCTGGACTGGGCCCTGCCTCTGCCGCAGCACTGGCTGCGCCAGGCCCCTGAGATCCTGGCACAGCCCCAGCGTGGCGTGAATCTACCACCGTGACTGCATCGGCCACCGCCCGGCAGAAATCATCATGCAGGCCCCGGGCGAGATATTAACTCCTTTATCGCACAAATGAAACTTGCAGAACATTGATCCTCTCTCAAGGAAGAGAAAAGAACACAGTGAAGACACGTAGAGAAACAACATGAAGACACCAAGGTCAGTGAAGGAGTCAAGTTCCAGATGGGAGGTGAATGAGGAGATGCCTTAGTCTTAGGCTGAAATTCTTTTGCAAGGCCATGGTGATACTGTGATATACTAGACTGTCCCCTTAATTGATGAAAACAGTATGGGGGATGGAGCGTTCAAATTGCAGATATGAGCAAAGGCATTTGAGCTGAAGCAAGTAAATGTTGAACTAGCTGTGATCTCATGAGAGGCTTGAACAAAGAGAGATGAGAGGGATGAAGACCCTTTTCCCCCAGGGAACAAAGAAGACCTCTGTTCCCAGAGATGAAGATGATCTCAGAGACAGATGAAGAGAACCTTTGCTTTTGAACAGCTCATCCTTAAAATAGTACCCCATGAGTTTGACATGGCCCATGAACACAGCTGTGGGAGGCTGCATGAGATGGGAGGGACTTCATGATTGCAGATTTCCAGGCTGCTGCTATTCATGGAAATTGAAGCCACAAGAGAACTGTTTTCTTGTGGAGAAGTCTTTATGACATGGTAAAAGAGACTCTTCTCCCTAAGAGAACTGATGGAAGACTATTTAAGAGGTGTTCAACTGACCTAAGTCCTAAGGTTTTGTCTCTATACGTTGTCAGTGGGAATGAAAAGAAGCTTGTGGGGGGAGGAAAAGTGTTTTGAAGGTTTTATTCTGATTCTTATTAATTTTTTTCTTTTTCTTTTAGTTCTGTTCAAATATTTTTTTCTTTATACCCCTTAAAGTTTGAGCCTGCTTTGCTCTTCTCCTAATCCTATCTCACAGCAAAAAAAGGAGTAAATAATTCTAGTGGGTTAATTGGCATTTAGACAACATTAGACCCACCACATTAATTGGTGCGTTGGCCGAGAAACGAAAAATTGGCGAACGAAAACCACTACAGCACTTACAACCTGTGTCATCTGTTCTAAGGCTCCTGTTGCTCTGGGTGTCAGGGTGCGAGGGGAAGTAAGTTCAGGATTCCCTTTCAATAACTGGAAAAAGAGGTAGAGTTGTTCAGTTGTAAAACCCAATAAAGAGTGTACCCAATTAATTGTTCCTAAGAGCTTTTGCAAATCCTTGAGGGTGGACACTTGAGATATCAATTGCAGCTGCAGAGGCCAGTTTAATAGGGCTCTGATGCCTTAAGTTTTAGCTTTCATGTTTTTCAGATTCTGTGCTTTCTGTGCTGCCTAGGGGTGTAGTTTTGAGCCTCATTAAAGGCTGGTAAGCTCTCTTCACAGAGTAGGTAGACAAAACAAATTGTTTTCCTGCTGAAGACCAAGGACAACTTTCAGGCCCAAAGCATAAACAACAGTGGACTGGATGGAGGAACAAGAAGGATGGGACCTCACAACCTGAATCTGTAATTGGACAATTAAACCCCAATATGCAAATGGACCAAAACTTATAAAAATGTAAGACTTTGTGACCGGTCAGTCATTTTGTGACTTTTCTTAGTCCACCTTGGGTGTAGCCCTGGTCAGGCCCTGTCCTGCCCAAGGTGTACCCTTAAAGGCCTTTCAATAAATACCTACTTTATTCTCTAGCTCTGTTCAGTCTCCGTTTCAGGTCAGCCTTCCCAAGGCATCAGTTCAGCAACATTAATGGAAAGCACAGAAAATGCAAATCAGGGGGCATTGTGTTCACAAAGTGGTACAATAAAAAATCAGTCTTTCAAATCAATCACTGTGAGGGTCCAGGATTGCGGCAACATTGCAGGAGATGATAGCCCTGGCTGTAGGGTTCCTGTAGGTGCAATAACATTGTTGATTTTTCAAAGATCATGCAGCAATCACCACGTTCCACTCTTTTTCTGAATAATAAAAACAGGAGAGTTCCACAGGCTAGTTGTGGGAATGATATGGCCAGCTTGCAGCTGTTCTTGTACAAGCTGGCGCAAATGTTGCAGCTTTTCCTGAGATAAGGGCCACTGGTCCAACCACACAGGACGATCTGTCATCCAAGTGAGGGCTGGGACATGCTGCTCAGCAGTGGCCCCTATGATAAATTTGTTCCCAATACAAGGCCTCATTGGCTAAGGCATTCTTGTCCCCACAAAGTAACAGGGAGTGATAGTACCTAAGGTTTCACAGTGGCAGTGCGACCTTCAGGGCCCTCTATTGTGACAAAATTGACACTGCTTTGGAATAGAGAGGCCTCCAACCCCAGCTAGACCTTTAGCAGCTTGAGTCAGGGGCCAATGACTGGGCCACGCTGAGAAAGGTATAACAGTACAATCAGCACCACTATCAAGTATACCAGCAACTTGTAGCTTCTCATTTTGATGCCAAAGAACACATTTGAGAGGGGGTCTATGACTGGAAAGTGATTGTGCCCAGATCTGTGACTGCCCAGTGAGATCAAAGCCACTGTTACCTCTAACTCGTGGAAAACTACCAGGAGGGTTAACATGGAAATAAACATGTTGAGCAATTTGTGCCCCTTCAGAAATTTGACACAGATGTACAGGGGTCCTAACCATTATCTGAATATCTCCAGTAAAATCCCTGTCTGTGAGTCTAGGCAGAACAAAAAAACCCTGCTTTGTGGTTGATGCTCGACCAATCACAAGTGCACTGCACCCCCACCCCAGTGGTCCCTGGACATCTGAAGGCAAACAGTGCACACCACTGTCCTGAAGAGTTACTGTGACGGCGGAGGCCAGGTCCATGTTGGTGTGCAAGACGTTTGCAGGGATGAGTGCAGCTGGGCTTGATTTGCTATCCACACGTGGCTCCCCCCTGAGCTCCACTGGCGGTTTCCCGGAGGGCCCATTGATGTAGCTGGCAGTGGCTCCCCTTTTTTATTAAATCTAGACCAGCATTGTTTTACATGGTGCTGTCTCTTTCGGTAAAGTGTGCATGCGCCTGAGTCCCCGGAACCTCTTTTGTTCTGGGGACATTCACATCTCATGTGACCTGGCTTCCTGCACGAAAAACAAACACTCAGTCTGGAACGAACGCTCATCATAGCGAGAGCCTCCGAAAGCAAGGTCATGTTATGACCAGCAGTGCTGATTCCCTGACAAGCCTTAAGCATTTCTACGACAGTGGGGGCTCTCAGAGGCCGTAAAACCTTTTGAACAATTGGGATTTGCATTTTCCACTGCTAACTGCTTCAGTAATATTTCTCATGCAGTGGCGTTGTCTATTTGCTTATCTAGGGTGGCTTTTAACTTACCTAGAAACGTAATAAAAGGTTCATCAGCTCCCTGTTTTATGTTAACAAATGAGGTTGTAGTGAGACCACTATCTGGCACTTTACGAAAAGCCTGCAGAGCCAGCTCCTTTGACTGCTGAAGGGCTTCCGCAGGCAGTCGAGCCTGTACCATGGTTGGTGCATATTGGCCCTCCCCCATAAGAGCTTTGGCACCGATAGGTCACAAAACGTGCCCCAGGGGTTGCCATAAATTGTCCATAGCTTGAACAGTGCAGAGCTCTCTCCACTCCAACATCCAGACAGTGAATTGTATACTTGTCAGCATAAGCTGCAGTATTTGCTTAAAGTCTTGTGGTGCCAAGTTATACGAGTTCACCACAGTTTCCAAAAGGCTAGTAGTGAATGGGGCACTGATGCCATTGTCCATGGCTGAGCAGCGCATCTCTTTTCTGACACCATAAGGCAAGCTTTCCCATCTAGGTAGTTGATGGGGCTGGTAGATAACCGGAAAAGCATGTAAGAAATCCGCATCTCCTTCCGCAGCAGCCTGTTTTTTCACCACTGCCCACCGATCAGGGGGGAAAATATCAGGCTCCCTTCCTGGTGCAAGCAGATTGGGGGACCAGGGGCCATCCTCCAGTTCTCCTCCCACAGTCCCATGAAGCTTATGGTCAAAGTATTGTCTCCTGCAGCGGCAGTGCGGAAGGAGCGGGTGTGATGGGAGCAGGCAGGGCAGGAGCTGGCACCGAAGGAGCGGGCTCCAAAGGAGCAGGTGCCTGAAGATTCGACGCAGCTGTCGCGGTGCCATGAGTGTCCTTCTTTTTCCGGTCTCTGGGTGTTGCATGTGCCATGGGTGAGCCGCACACAGTCTGCTGCGAACACAAAAGCTCCACCAGTGCTCTGCCGCCTCGCCCAACACGGTCCCACAAAACGTCCCCTAAAGCATCCCGTGTCTGAGGGTCAAAAATATTAGCAGTATCTAAAGTTGTATCACAGTCTTTTGCCCAGAACAAGAGTCTGTTCAAATCTGTAGACTCAACTTTCCTGCCGTGTTTCTGCAAAATCTGTTCCAACATCTCTGCGACATCCTTTTGCTCCTGGGAAACACCACTTCCCATGGTTCTCAGCTGCTACCCTTGGTCCTGCAGAAAGGTCAATTGGTGCCATGAGCTTCGTTTCAGCTCCTAAGCTTCGTTTCAGCTCACAGGCTTCGTTTCAGCCTCCAGGATTCCTTTCAGTCCCTCTGTAAAGTTCAGCCAAGTTGTCCTCACTGGAGCAACTGCTAGTTGCCTTTCAGTCCCTGTTCGGGTGCCATTTTTGAGTGACCGTGACATGGACTCAGACCAGCAGGGAATCTGAATTGTTTATTCAAAGAAACAAGCTGGTTTTATACACTTTTTCAAAGCACAGTATTTCCTTATATGATTATTCTCACTACATGACCTATCCCATGTTGCCACGTCAGCAACGCGCTTTCTAAATGTCCTTCTATGGGGTGATCATGCGCTGTTCACCCATCCGTCAGCTTCCAGCAGGCTCCTCTCCCATAGGGGTCTGCCGTGTGTCACCTCCTCCCCCCAAGGTCAGGCGGAGACAAGCCTCTCTGTGCTGCCATGTGCTTCTTTGTGCTGCCATGTGCTTCCTCAGGTGGGTCCCACAGCCCACAGCTCAACTCCATCCCATCTCTTCACACATGTATTTAAATCTGGCAACAGCCCTTCACTAAGCCATGGAGCTTTTACATAGGGAATTGACAGTCAATAGTAGGTCGCTTAAAGCACTGGCTGTGTGTGTGCAAATGCTGTTTTATAAATACTTCAATCCTGACCTCATTTCTTCTAATAACACAGTGCCATTCCATGTCATTGAACCAAGTTTAGCTGATATTTCAAGTGCACATTTGTTATATTCTAGATTTTGCTATCACAAATCATTGATTTTTCATTGGGCAGTTGGGAATAGTGTGCATCACAGGTGTGTTTGCGTATAAATCAATACATTGTAACTTGATATTATATAGTAATTTCACAATATTAACAGGAAAATAACTGTATAAAGTATGCATTAACAAATTGGGTATTGGAAAACTATAGGATAGTTGATTCCACACCAAAATTGCAAATTATTTATTGTTTTTATATGACCACTCCTGCCTCTGACCATCTTTGCCATGTGTGCAGATTAACCAGGTTCATTCTTGAGAACTGCAGGTATCAAGTTTAAAATGTGGTTTAACTGCAAAAGTAAAATACAGTATATACATCTTCCAGATCTAAGGTCATTTTCACATGAAAAGATTTCTTTGCAATGGATTAGACCAAGTTAAATTTTGCCTAGTGTGCTAGCAAGCTAATATTAAGTTCTGCTTAGTGTGCTTCTGCTTTCATGGGTGCAGTGGGTCTTACTTCAGTTAAGGTTTGAAAAGACAAGATAATTATTGTTTAAAAGAAAAAGCAACATTGTTTACATTTTGAAAGGGAAATATCCTAACAAGATAAGAAGTGAAATATTTGGGTAGTAGCAAAGAATGTAAGCACACTTAACGGGCTTTTATATTTTTAAGTCTATTTTGTTGATAAGATTCTTCTATACGTGTAAATCTGCCATTATGAAAAAGTTTTTGCGTATTAATGAACAAATAATAGAACGATTTGATGTCCCATGTTTTGCCACCTAAAAGGATCATCGTTTTAGTAGACATACTGTCTTTACTTGTTTACAATGCTTTCCTATATTCTGTAAAAAATACAGCTAGCTGATGTAACTAAAAAGTCGATTCCTTTTGCTTAAGAATAACAGCAAGGAAAGACAAGAGACCTGTCTAATGTTTCTACTAGGTTTTGTCTGGATTTTGGAATTCAAAAGGGGAGATTGTGAATTTTTGTCTAAACTATATTCCCAAGGTTTGTGGATCAACTTGGATTTTGTTTCAGGAGGTAGAAAAAAAAAGTATTGCAAATCAAGTGAATTAGAAATTGCCACATCTCTTGGGTTTTTGGCATATTTTGAATAAAATGTATGATAAACAATGAAATATGCTTTCTCTAAGTTGTTACATCCTAGCAGTAAGGTCTAGGAGAAATAATGATATTAAAAAACCCAAAAATCAGCCTTGCAAAATTTAAGTAATTACTTTATTTAGTATTTATTTATTTATTTATTTAGAAGTTCAAGCATTCATTTGTAAAGAAAAAATAATCTTATGTACTTTAATTGTATTAGGTGTATGTGGCAAGGGTGGGGACTGCAGGACAGCCTCTGTGAGGAGAGACTAGGGCTGCAGTGCACTGGACACAGACCATGCTGGGACAGGGGAAAAAAGTGAGAAATGAGTAGCAGAGTTGAAGTTTTATGAACTGACTGTCCCATCCCTGGAAGCATTCAAGGCCAGGTTGGATAGGGCTCTGAACAACCTGGTCTAGTAGGTGGCATCCCTGCTCATGGTAGGAGAGTTGGAACTTGATTATCTTTAAGGTCCCTTCCAACCCAATGATATGACTGCAACTCCCCCATCCCCCTGCACCTGTGTTTCTATTTTTTTCATTGTTTCCCACAATCTAACTCTATTTTTAATTGGCAGTAAATTAAAAGAATATTCACCAACTTGTGTCTGATTTGCCCATGATGGCAATGGGTAAATGATTTCCCTGTCTTTATCTTGACCCACAGCTTTTCAACTTTTTTTCCCCATACAGTTGAGGAGGGGGTGTGAGAGAGCAGATGGTTGGGGATCTGGCAGTCAGCTAGGGTACATCCACCATAATCTAGAGAATCATCATAGATATATCTTGTAATTAATGTAATTGTATGAAAAATAAGAAGGGACAAGGATTGTTCTTAAGTAGAGGCAGGATTTTGCTGCATGTACTCCAATTTTGGGGAAGGAAGAGATCTCTAAAGGAAGGGGGAGGGGGACAATATCAGGCTTGTCCCTGGCAAAGTGTGGGGTAGTATGAAAAAGTGGGACAGGGTACTTGTGAGGGCCCTCTGGAGGTAACCGAGATGTACCAGCCACACTGGAGCACACCTGCAGTCTTACAGAAACAAACCAAGGATTGCTGAGGTAATAGAAGTCAACAGGGAAACTGGTGAAACACCATAGTAACAAAAGAATGCTTAAGAGGGAATACCTTGTTGTAGTGGTTTGAAAGCAAAACGAGTGAGAGACTCCAAGTCAGAAATACAATTTAATAGGAAGAAGAAGAAAAGGTAAAATAAAATAAATGCAATAATACAAAAGACCACTGACAGAGTCAGAATACAACCTGAGTGGGATGATGGAAGCAGTGATCCCGTAGAAAGGTCTGGTAGCTCTGATCCTCTGGGAATCCAGTGGGTAAGGTCCCCCATATTGTCCCAAGTCCCAGATTATATCCAGGTGAGAACGCTTGGCTCCTCCCCCTGGGCGGAGCATCTCACAATGGGATAATGAGTCATACAGGGGGTCCTTGATGGCCCATTAAAGTGAGATAACTATGATATCTATGAGTCATGCAGCAGGCCATTAACAAAAGATCCATTAACAGAAGACACCTTAACAGAAGACACCTTAACAGAAGAGGGAAGGGGAACCTGGAAGAACACTGCTTCAGCAATTGGTTTCAACAGTTCATGAAGATGGTGATAGAATACTTTGTGCATATCTTATACTACAACCCAGGACACTTGTTCAAGCACAAGCAACCAAAACCTCAACCTCTAGACAGGATTATTGAGTATCCCTTTGCACCCCCACTGGCATTGTCACCATTAAATACTTCTGTTAAATGCCTGTACACCAGCGCATGCAGTATGGGGAACAAAGAGGAGGAACTAGAGATCTGTGTCTGCAGGGCTTTGATGTCATTGTGATTACAGAGATATGGTGGGATAACTTGCATGACTGGAATGTTGTCATAAAGGGCTACACAGTTTAGGAGAGACAGACCAGGAAGGTGCAGTGGTGGCGTTGCCCTCTATGAGGCAGCACTTGGAATGTATCAAGCTCTGTCTTGGTGAGGATGACAAGCGAGTCAAGAGCTTATGGGTTAGGATAAAAGGGCAGACTAGCAAGGGTGACATTGTGGGTGTTTGCTACAGGCCACCTGATCAAAATGAGGAAGTGGATGAGGCCTTCTACAGGCAACTAGAAGCAGTCTCAGAGTCACAGACCTTGGTTCTTGTGGGGAATTTAACCACCTGGACATCTGCTGGAGAAGCTACACAGCAAAGCACAAACAGTCCAGGAGGTTCCTGGAAAGCATTGACGATAACTTCTTGTCACAGTTAGTGGAGGTTCTCACAAGGAATGGTGTGTTGCTTGACCTTATACTAACCAACAAGGAAGGCCTTGATGATGTGAGGGTTGAGGGCAGCCTTGGCTGTAGGGGCCATGAGATTGTAGAGTTCAGTATTGAATGAAGAGGTAACAGGACAGCAAGGAAGATTACAACCATGGAGTTCAGGCGAGCTAACTTTAGCCTCTTCAGGGATCTTCTTAGAAGAATCCCATGGGAGCAGGCCCTGCAGGGAAGAGGGGTTCAAGAGAGTTTGTCGGTATTCAGGGCTTGCTTTCTCCAGACTCAAGAATGATGCATCCCAGTGAGGAAGAAATCGGGCCAAGGGTGCAAGAAACCACTGTGGATGAATAAAGAACTCCTGTCTACTTAAGTACAAGCAAGAAATACACAGAAGATGGAAGCAGAGTCAGACTACTTGGAGTGAATGTAGAGAGGTGGCCAGAGTAAGTAGAAATGAAACTAGAAAGGCCAAGGCCCATGTAGAATTAAATCTGGCCAAGGATGTCAAGTATAACAAAAAAGGCTTTTTCAAATACATTTTAAAAAGGAAAACAAAGGATATTTTGGGTCCATTAGTAAACACATGGTGCTTGCTGCTCTGGGTTTGGGGGAGTGTGATATAGTCAATCTGCCAGGCCTCCCCATATTTATATTTCAGCTTTTGTCCTCCATACCAGAGAGGCTTTAATTGCTTGGCCTGCTTAATTGCAGCACGTTTCACATTTGTGGATAACCTGTGTGATAGAGGGCTGGGTACTCACCAACTGTATGAACTTTAACAAGGGGAAGTGCCAGATTCTGCACCTGGGATGGGGTAAACCTGCATGTATAGACTGGGGAACAAGACACTGGACAGCAGCTCCACAGAAAGAGGTATGGGCGTCCTAGTCGATGGCAAGTTGAATATGAGTCAGCAGTGTGCCCTGGCAGCCAGGAGGGCCAACCATATCCTGAGATATATCAGGCACAGCATTACCAGCTGGTCAAAGGAGGTGATTGTCCTGCTCTACTCTGCACTGAAGGCCTCACCTTGAGTAGTGTGTGCAGTTTTGGGCACCACAATATAAGAAAGATATAAAGCTATTAGAGAGCATCCAAAGGATGGCTATGAAGGGCCTAGAGGAGAAGCCATTTGAGGAGTGGCTGAGATCACTTGATTTCTTCAGCCTGGAGAAGAGGAGACTGAAGGGAGACCTCATCGCAGTCTACAACTTCCTTGTGAGGGGAGGAGGAGGGGCAGACACTGATCTCTTCACTCTGGTGACCAGTGACAGGATCTGAGAGAATGACATGAAGCTATGTCAGGTGAGGTTCAGGTTGAATATTAGGCAAAGGCTCTTCACTGAGAGGGTGATTGGGAACTGGAACAGGGTCCCCAGGGAAGTGATCACAGTCCCAAGCTTGACAGTGTTCAAGAAATGTTTGGACAATATTGTCAGGCACACGGTGTGATTCTTAGGGCTGTCCTGTGCAGGGCCAGGAGATGGACTTTGATGATCCTTGTGGGTCTCTTTCAACTCAGGATACTATATGATAGTGTCCATGGTAACATCCACCCTTTGATCACAAGCCCATATATATATGTTGTAACTCTTCTTTGATGTCCTGACATGTCATGGGCTCACTGAGCTAGAAGAAATTCACCTTTGTGTTGCCAATCCAAATCCACCTGAGCCACTCCAGTCTTAGCAACCTGATCCACCTGCTGGTTGTTGTGGTGTCCTTCAGTGGCCCAACTCTTGGGTACATGAGCATCTATGTGATGCGCCTTTACAACCAGGTTCTTCACCTGGGCAGAAATATCTTGCTACAGTCCAGCAGCCCAGATGGGTTTACCCCTATGCTGCCAGTTATTCTGCTTCCATTGCTGCAACCACCCTCACAGGGCATTTGCCACCATCCATGAATCAGTATAAAGTATTGGCCATCTTTCTTGTTCAGCAATGTCTAAGGCCAACTGGATGTCTCACCCCTGCAAACTGACTCGATTCATCTTCTTTAACAGTTTCTGTGACTTGTCATAGGGGACTCTATACAGCTGCTTTGTATCTCCTATACTTTCTCACAAGACTGAAGGTTCCATCGGTAAACAAGGCATATTGTTCTCACTTTCTGGTAATTTATTATATAGTGGGGCCTCTTCATCCTGTCACCTCCTCTGGTGACATTCCAAAATCTTTGCCTTCTGGCCAGTCCATGATCACTTCTAAGATTCCTGGACACCTGGGATTTCTTATTTGAGCTCATTGTGTGATCTGTGTGACTCATTTACTCCATGTAGCATCTGTTGCATGATGTGCAGAGGAGAACCCTCCCTTTGAACATTCAACCCAACATGTGTAACTGGGGTGCCAGGAGGAGCTGTGCTTCAGTACCAATCCCTTCTGAAGTAGCTCGAACCCCTTTGTAAGCTGCCAGTATCTCTTTTTCCAGTTGGGGTGTAGCAGACTTCAGATCCTCTGTATCCCCAATTCAAAAAACCTAGAGGTCGACCTCAAGTCTTCCCTGGTGCTTTTTGCCAGAGGCTCCAGGTAAGGCCATTTTCCTGGGTTGCATTTTAGAATACTTTTACATCTTGCCCTGTTCAGACTGGTCCAAGAGCTACTGCATGAACTATCTCCTGCTTGATTTGTTTGAAGGCTTGTTGTTGCTCAGGGCCCCATTTGAAATCCTTCTTCTTCCAGGTCACTGGACAGAGAGGGCTGACAATCAGATTGTAATTTGGAATGTGCATTCTCCAAAATCCCACAACACCTGAAAAAGCTTTTGTTTTTTGCTAGTATGTAGAGACATCCCTATTACCTCATTAATAACATCCATTGGGATGACATCCATCTTGCCATTTTATTCCTAAATACTGGATGTCCTGTGCAGGTCCCTTTACTTTACTTTGTTTTATGGCAAGACTAGGTTTTAGAAGGATTTGGACTATTTCCTTCCCTTTCTCAGAAGCTCCTTCTGCTGTGTTCCTCCATACAATGGTATCATCAATGTATTGCAGATATTCTCAAGCTCCACCCTGTTCCACTGCAGTCTGGATCAGTCCATGGCAGATGGTAGGGCTGTGTTTCCACCCTTGGAGCAGTCAATTCCAAGTTCTAAAGCCCTGCTTTCACTCAATGAGTTTCTTAAAGGAGCTTAGGGGGTTTTTTATACTCTGAGGTAGGCACATGGGAGAAATGCAACAACATTCTCAGGAGGTTAAACAACAAACTTTTACTGACAAACTTTAGAAAATAAGGGTACTTGGCAAATTTTAAACCAACATTCAATTGAAATAAAGTATTTCACAAAGCATTGACTTGGAAACTCTAACCCATCCAACTTTAAGTTACCCAGATTTTGAGAAGAGGAAATTAAGAGAAGAGAGATAGTTATTAATATTCACTACTTGAATTCCAACACAATCTCAGCTACTATAAAATCCAAAATGGTGGGCCATGACCACGTGTCTGTGCAGTGGCTTTTATCTACTTTGGTCTCTGGGGCCCTCTCCTCCACGTAGGGCTTCTGGTGTGCCAGTGCCTGATAGCCATTATGGGGCTGGACTAGAGGCTCCAGGAGGGAGGGGGATGGAACAGTGCACTGTTCCACTTTTCACAGAACTTGCCCTGCTCACACACATACACACACCCACCCCCACCCCCACCCTTCAGTTGTTTTGAGCCAGTAATCATTTTCTCCAGTCTCTCACACAGGTGTATTGGACAGCCCTTCACATGAAAGCAAACTGTGGCCTGCACTCTGCATTGGCATTAGTAATATCAATTGTGGCACCACTTGGCTGCCTTTGACTCCAGTTCGTATTGAAGTTTCAGCATGTTGGGTACGGCAGTACTTGGTGGCAGTGTGACTTCAGGCCATGATAATATACTGTTAGTCTCCATTCATCATTAGACTTTCACGCTGTCCATACGGGGCTGTCAAAGTGTGAATGGGTCCTGCTGATCACTCCTTGGATCTCCAGTTGACAAATCAACTTATGGATGGGAATCAGGGAGTTGTGGTTGGTGTGATATTGTTGCCAGTACACTGTTGTGATAGCAATCAGTACCTGCTCTTCTTCGACCTTCAGCAACTCCACAATGCCAGGGTCCTCTGAGAGACCAGGAAGGGTAAACATCTGCATAATTTCCTCCATCTCCATGGCAGCTATACTGAAAGCCCACTGATACCCTTTTGGATCCTTGAAATATCCTCTCCTGAGATAGTTTATGCCAAGGATACATGGAGCCTCTGGTGCAATCACAATGGGCTGCTTTTGCCACTCATTCCCACTCAGGCTGATTTCAGCCTTCAATACAGTCAGTTGTTGGGGTCCCCCTATCACTCCAGAAATACAAATGGATTCTGTCCCTGCATAGCTTGATGGCATTAGGGTACACTGTGCACCAGTGTCTACTAAAGCCTTGTACTCCTATGCGGCTGCTGTGCCAGGCCATTGAATCCACACAGTCCAGTAAACCCAGTTATCCCTCTCCTCCACCTGGCTGGAGGCAGGGCCCCTCTAATACTGGTCACAAGGTTCCCTGCTAACATCTTGTAAAAATTGACTAGAACTTCTTTCCATAGAGTGAGTAGTATGATCAGACCTTCCATTCTGCTTGGAAAACTTTCTGCTGGAGATTGGAGCAGCAAATTTTTTGGATGAATCCCCATTAGTGTTTTTTTTTCCCCTGCAATTCCTGCACTTGTACCTCTAAGATTGAGGTAGGCTTTCCATCCCACTTCGTCATGTCCTTTCCATGGTCCCTGTGGTGGGTTGACCTTGACTGGATGCCAGGTGCCCACTAAGCCATTCTATCACTCCCTAGCTGGACAGGGGAGAGAAAAAAAAGATGGAAAACAACTACTAGGTTGAGATAAGGCAGTTTATTAAAGCAAGAGTAAAAGCTTGCATGTGCATAAGCAAAGAGAAAAAAAAGGTTATTCTCTACTTTCCATCAGCAAGTGATGTTCAGCCATTTGCTAGGAAGCAGGGCTTCAGCACATGTAGCAGTTGCTCTGGAAGGCAAACATTGTAAATTACAAATACTCTCCATTCCTCTTCCTTCCCTTAGCTTTTATATCTGAGCTGACATCACATGGTATGGAATATCCTTTTGGTTAATTTGGGTCAGCTGGCCTAGTTGTGTCCCCTCCCAGGATCTTGCCCACTCCCAGCTCCTTGATGAGGGGGGAAACGTTGAGAGACAGTGCTGATGCTGTGCCAGTGCTGCTCAGCAGTAGCCAAAACGCTGGTGTGTTATCAGCACCTTTCTAGCTACCAATGCAAAACACAGCACTATGAGGGCTGCTATGGGGAAATGAACTTCATCTCAGCTATACCAAATGCAATCCCCTGGGTAAAACCACAGGGTATCCCATGGTGTGTACCTTCTATATCCTCTCTCTTGAGCAGGACACCTGCTATCAACTACTGAGATACAGGCCCATACAGATGCGGAGTAGGACATAGTTTCTTTGAATTGCTGGAACTCCTGGGACAGTTTCTCCACAGCAGATGAGGGAGAAAGAAATACTATCTTCATATTCCTGGAGTTGACAAACTGCTTCACCCACTGTTGGTGGCTCATCATCTTTCCAAATTAATTTTGCCAATGGATTGATATGTGATGTTGGTGTGGTCTGTACAAATTTTGGCTACATGGATCATACACATAGGACTTCATCTGTGTCTGTGGATAATTGTCCATTCTTCAGCTCATAATAAATCATCTCTTGCACAGCCAACTCCCTCAAGTAGTGGTTATCTTTCCCTATTGCAGTTCATTTGCCTGGGTGACATTGTGACATTGAATATCTTCCTTGTAGGGATACCTTTCCCTCACACTTGATACCAGTCACCTCTAGAGGCTTGTGTCTTTTTTCCCATTGCTTTGTCAATGCCTGGTTCCTTAGCAAGTGATCCCAGCTGCCTGACTTCCTTATCCTTCAATTCCAAACTGCTAGCCCAGCATTGGAACAGCCAGATGGTAATATGCTCACCTGGATGATGGCTGAAATTTTTTTCTATCTCTCACAGCTCACTTGAGGATAGGGATCAAGTAGGGGTTACCAATTCTGTGTTTTCCTCCTGTTTTTGTGATGGCCTTGGTAATGGCATTGAAAATGGCCTTTACGGTGACCCTGCTGCTTTGCCGTCTTTGCCCTTGGCTCTCTTCGCCCTCCTCTTCCTTCCTGACCTTCTTTTTCTACTTCACTAAAGCTCTTTTACCATGTGACTTTCATCTGCATTTCTTCTGTTTCTCTGCAGGGACAGCTGACACCAGCCCATGTTGGTTCTCTGGTTCAGTGGCAGTGTGTTGCCAGAGTTGGAGTAACTGCAGGGCCTGTGATGGAGGTTGGAGTACCTGCAGTGTCTATCATGGTGGTTGGAGCAGCTGCAGGGCATCATCTTATTTTTAGATCCAAAGACCTTTTCCCCTGAGGGCACTGAGCAGTGTTGAACATGGCTCTGCTGGATAGGCTTGAGTCAGGCCTCAGCATTTTGCAGTGATTTGTGTCTCTCTGGAATTGCTAGGGTGATGGTACACCTTTTCCAAATATTTTACTAATTTTTATGGGTTCTGCACTTGTTCAGGGGTGAGGTTCAAACACACTGGGGGTGCCTACTGCCCTAGGTACTTGCCCATACAATCCCACACACCCCACCACTCTGTACTATCCAGCCTTGGGGCAGATCTCTGGGTGATGTTCTTAATTATTTTTCTGACCCTAAAGAAGGCATGAACCACATTCAGCAACATGCTGGCTCCTAGAAAAGACCAGGTTGGTTTCAAGGGTATTCAAAGGATATTCAAAATCTTTAAAATTCTCAGATGCTACTGTAATTGGCCTGGAGGAGAAGGAAGGAAAGAAGGAAGATGTAGGAAGGTATCTCCCCCATAGGTTGACTCTCCAAGGAGAAAAGGCCAAAGGTGTGATTATTAATTGTTCCCAGTAGATGACTCCCAAAGTCCAGAGGTGCCTGCAATACTGAATACATACACCAGATTGGTGTCTTGACCAGCGACACTATCATATCAATACTACAAGTTACCCCACATGATAGTCCTAGCCCAGGCCCCAAGGACAATAAGCATCACCACAAAGAACACATACTGCAAGTAATGTATTATCAGTATTATAGAACACCACCCTGAAAATAAACATAACTGTGGGAGTAAATAAATCAACATTGTAAGGAGTGACTATTAAGCCAATACAATGAATGCTTATGACAAGTTTATCTGAAGACACTCTGGCCAAATCTGTTGTTATCTCAACCCTTTGTGCCTCATGTTGGGTACCAAAAAGGATTGTTGTGATTTAGGCTCAGCTGGCAATCAAGCAGTGTTCAGCTGCTTGCTCACTTCCCTCACCCTGGTGGAATGAGGAGGAGAATCCAAAGTAAAACTTGTAGGTTGGGATAAGAACAGTTTAATAATTGAAAGAAACTAAAATATAATAATAACAATAGTAGTAAATAAAAAAGGGAGAAAACCCAAGAAAAAGAAGTGATGCACAATATAGTTGCTCACCACCCACTGACCAATGCCAAACTAAACCCCATTCCCAAACTGCGATTGCCTCCTGATCTCCCCTATTCCAGATAACTCCTGTTTTAGCAAGTTAGCCAAAACTCCATTTTCTCATGCAGGAAAAGCCCATTCTTTATTCACATAACTCATTTTATACAGTTTTCACAGATCTTGTGTGCAACACCCATTGGTTGGTAGTTTTCTTACTACTTCATTTATTGGTCAGAAGGTGATTTGTGCATACATGCTAAGGTTCAAGTGGTTTACATTTTTCCTTTGTGAGTTCTCATGGAACAGATATAATGTTTATACAGATGCACTTACTTTTCAACCCAATAATAGGTTGTTATGTTAACGAACCTTTCATACTGTAGTGGTTTCATGTTCGCCAATTTATGTTTCCCAAAATTAGTGTAGTGGTTTAAGTGCCTACTAGAATAATTTACTCTTTTTCTGCTGTGAGATAGGATTATGAGAAAAGCAAAGCAGGCTCAAACTTAAAAGGTATAAAGACAGGTTTATTAACAAAACTATAAGAGAGAAGAAATTAACAAGAATCAGAATAAAACTTTCAAAACACTTTTCTTCTCCCCCAACAGCTTATTTTCTTTCTCACAGACAACGTATAAAGACAAAACTCGGAACTCTAGATCAGTACCACTTATAAAATAGTCTTTCATCAGTCTATTTAGAGAGAGAGAAGTCTCTTTTAGTCTGTTATGGTAACTTTCCACAAGAACGAGCAGTCTGCTTGTGGCTTTTAACTCTCACAAAAACAGTTGCCCAGGGAAATCTGCAGTTGCGAAATCCCTCCCATATCTTTCAGCCTTTCCCACAACTGCATATGGGCCATGAAGTTCATTGGGGTATCATTTTAAAGATGAACAGTTCCAGATGCAAAGGTTTTTCTTCGTCTGTCTCTAAAATCATCTCCATCTCAGGAAAGAGATCTTCTTTTTCCCTGGAGGGCAGAGGGCTTCATATCACTTTCTCTTAATCTTTCTCTGTTCAAGTTTCTCATAAGATCACAGCTACTTCAATATTTACTTAGTCCATCACAAATACCTTTGCTCAAATCTACAATCTGAATACTCTCATTATCTTCCCATTGCATATTTTTCCACAGTTTAAAGGGATATTCTAGCATATTACAGTCTGTTACCACGGCTCACAAAAGACTTTCAGCCCAAAAACCAAGGCATCTTCTCCATCTCCTCATCTAAGATGCCACTCTTCCTTAGCTGACCCCGACATCTTCATAGTGTCTCTTTACATGTCTCCCACTCTGGCTATTCTCTCACTTAGAGAAAAGTTAGTGCTTTGCAAGTCTCATCTGTACAAGGAAAAAGTTAACATTCTCCCAGGTCTGCAGAGGGTATGTTGTTTCTTCCCTGGGAAATGGCCGAAGGTAGTAAATTCAGGCTGTGCCGGGGCTGGAGTCAGGATTTCTTGTGCGGCTGGGCTTCCCCCACCCTTCCTCTGTCTGGCAGCCGCTGGAGGAAGGGGAGGGGCTTGGCCCGGGCTGTGATGGAAGTGCGGCATAGCAGCAGATGTTAGCAGCCAATTGGGCCTGGTCTTGGCCAGGACAGGGCATACTCTCCTCCCCTCCCTCTGCCCAGGAGTCATTGGGCACAATCCGGCCGAGATGGCTGCAGTGGCAGGGCCCAGCTGGCCCGCCAGGCCCGAGGGCCATGCAGCGGAGTGGGGCCAGCCCTGTTACCTGTCCTGAGGCCGGGAGGAAAAGGAGTTTTCCCAGAATTCCTCTGATTTTTAACCTGTGTAGCCTAGAGGTTTATCCCATATTTAGTTGGTCAATCAAGCTGTCATCATTTTGCTATAACTTTCTTCGAAAAAATCACTTCCCTGCTAAACCAGCACACATACCAAGATTGGTTTTGCATAGGAACTTGCAAATTACTTAGCTGCACGTAGAAGAAATGAAAGGCTAGCTATTAATTTAACAGAGGAGGCCTGATTTTATGAGACTTTTCTTTTGTAATTCTTCTACCTGTCATGACATCTTCCCCTTTTTGTTAATTTGAAAAAGCTCGTATGTTCTGATGTTAAAACAGTTAGCTCTTGTGAGGGTATTATCTCATTAAGGTTATCACTGGTTATCTATTAGATATGGGATAAAACACATAAAAAACAGATTACAATCAACAAAACGTATGAAATTCCATCATGTCATTGATACAGGGTTTTGCAGTATGAGAAAATAATAATGTCCAATGTCTCTAGGGGAAATTGAGATAAATGACCATTCTTTTAATGTCCAAATAGTTGAGACTCAGGAGAAAGTCTATTAGCTGGAAATGTTGATCTTTGACATCACTGAATGTCCTTTTGGATTCTGGAACAGGGAATAACTGAAGAAGGTTAGTAGGAACACTATACCATGATGAAGACGTAAGACTTTTGTTGGCAGCTTGCCTCTGTAAGTCTCCAGACACAGCCATGCTCTGGCAGTCCTACTTTTGCTCCTGTTCTGGTTACAAAGGCTGGGTGATGGTTAGGTCATTTCTCTTCTCACTGGGCCTCATTTTCTCAGAGGCAATTAATGTCTGATCAAATGAATAGATGACAACTTTGAACCTGTTGATGATAAAACACAGGCATACCTTCTCTTTAAGTTAATGAAACAATTAGGCTTTGCTGTTGTACACTCAATTGGGATTTAGATTTGATGATCTTTTTTCCACATTTTTAATGTAAATATTATCTTATTCAAAATGATTTGTTATCCAAATTTCTAATGTACATATTGCATTATTTGAACGTTCTTAAGGCATTGAATTGCCCTTCTTTTTGTTTTTTAAAAATGTGATGCATGTCTTTTGTTAGAAGTATGAACGGAACATCAAAACAAAGCAATACATGTAGTGAAACCATAAACTTATGGCAATCAGGAATAATTCAGATACAACAATTAGGAATATCTCAGATAACAGACATAATTAATAACACATGTGAAATTAGGTAATTAGCAATCTCTGAAATACTGTACCATCATCCCAGAGTCTCCCAACAGCTGACAAACCTCAATTTAGTGGGGACTTGGATAATTATTTCTGGATAATAATTTCCAAGTTCACTTTAAAGACAGATTCAGCTGTCATATCGATCGGGTCAAATTGCTAAGTCAAAGCGACTTGAGTATTGTTTTGATGCAGAAAACACCTGGGTCTGTTGGCAAATTTCCCATCCAGGTAGAGCCAGGGCCTGGCCACAGCCCAAGCTCTAATTGGGGGAGAATTCCCTAGACATATTTTAAAAAAAGGCTCTTAAGAATAGCAGTTATTATTAAAACTCTTGGGGTGAAAGGCTAATTGAACTATCTAACAGGTGGTCTCCTCCAAAATCCCCTCAGGATAGAGATGCTTTAGACACAGCAAACTGTTGGAGTACTTCTGTAATAAGAACTGGGACTGCATCTGATTACTAAGAGTAAAGGTCACAATACCATCAGTTTAGAGGAGGCTTGCGATGAAGCTTAGATATCATTTCTTGGAACTCTGAAAAATATTTAATTATCATGAGACATCAGTGGGTCAACTATAGAGTTAGTGCACGGACCAGCTAGAGAGGTAGTCTAGACAAAGGAGACACATAAACAGTTAGAAAACAAAACAGAAGGATCCTGAAAACTGTAACCACTATAGCTGGACTATATCTGCACAGATGATTTAGCTTAACAGGTACCAGCTCGATCAGCCCAGCTCGAATAAACAAGTCCCTGGACATGACAATGATAGGTCAGATTCAAACCCAGACAGAGGACCTCAGCCAACCCCTTTGAAGCACAGATACACCCATATCATTGGCCAGTGAGCTAGGCGGAGTTAAGAAACTTGACCAAGCATGTCTGTAAGTGCGGGAAATTTGAAAGCCCTATAAAAGGAGCTGCCGAGCAATAAACGGAGCTGTTGCTGCATGATCTCAAAGTGTTAATGTCGCATCCCTGTCTCTGGCTCCACAGCGACATTTGGTGATTATCCTGACATGATAGCAACAAGTGGCCACAGTATTGCGGGGAGACAGGGGGATGCGGGATAGTGCCGCAGAGCAGCGGGATTGCTGCAGACAGTTGGTGAGGCTGTGGAAACCTGCGGGCAAAAAATTTGTGGGCAGCAGAGAGGGCCGCGGGCAAGAGTTGTGGGTGGCAGAGAAACTGCGGGCAGCAGAGAGCTGTGGGCAGGAAAGAAAAACTGCGGGCACCAAAGCGTTGTGGGCAGTGAAGAGAGCTGCAGGTGGCGAAGAGTGCAGCGAGGAATGGCGGGGAAAGGCGTGTGGGTCTAGACCCCCCTTTGTGGATTTGAGATGCCACCAGGAACATGGGGGTGCAGACTTTGACACCAGAGGATGCCCTCTTGCAGGTATGGACACTTGTTTTAAAAAATAAGTGGGAAAAAGTATGACAAATGGGCTTTACTAGCCCTAATAACATGGTGTGAGAGCCACAGGCTGGACATTTTGGAAGGAGCCGCCCTAGATGTAAAAATGTGGGAGTGGGCTGGCCGACATATCCTTTCAGCAGCTTTGACAAGCAACAAGATCACCATTAACGTTATAAAACTCTGGAGGCTTGTCATGGACTTATTAGAACAGTTGAAGAAAGAGTGGGAAGTGAAGACAGCAGCAGGATTGCTGCTGGCTCTGCCTGCTGAGGCAAGCGGTGAAAGCGCGGTGCAGGGGAAGGTGGTGGGGGACGTAGAAGCCACGCCGGGCAAGCAGGAGAGGAGGGCAGGTGAAGAAGTCACAGCGTGCCACAAAACTGCCCGGGATCACACTGCCACCCCCTGCAGGGATGTCACCTCAGCGGAGCATCTCCCAGGACCCTGCCGCCGTCCTGGGCAGGGACGCGCTGCCAGCGGAACATGCTGCAGCTGAACTGTGCCCTGCTGCATCTGCCCATACCCCTGAAATCATGACCAGCCGCTTTGCTGCTCCATGGTCTGCTGCCCTGTTTCCTGCCAGACAAGCAGAAACCCCTGAGACTGCCCCTAGCCACTGTGAGACCATGCCCAGTGGCTGCGACATGTCTAGCTGCCGCAAAGCCGTGCCTGCCACTCTGTGCTTTGCTGTGCCGCACCCTGCCGTGTCTACTGGGACCCCTGAGACTGCACCTGGCCACTCTGAGGCAGTGCCTAGCTCCTGCCAGGCGCTCAGCTGCTGTCACAGTCTAGCCGCTTTTGCAGTGGAGCTGTGCCGTCCCCCTGTGACAAGCGGGCATTCTGTTACCATGCCTAGCTGTACGGGCTGTGTGGTTCCCATGGTGACAGAGCTCCCTACAACTCCAATCACGCCTGTGCAGCCACTGGATCAGCACGCGCTAGGACCGCATGCATCCCCTGCTACCACACACGCGCCAGGACTGCCTCCTCCTGAGACTGAGGGGGCCAGCTCCAAGGCCACGCCTCTGTGGGGCCTGCCTGCATCTCCGATCCAGCCTCCATGGGGTGTGGCTGCATCTCCGACCCAGCTTTTGTGGGGTGTGCCTCTGCCTCCGACCCAGCCTCCGTAGGTGGGTCCTGGAAATGCATCATCAGGAGTTCCTGGAGACACAATACCCGGAAGTAACAGCGGACCTGGGGGGGGCCCCAGAATCACCACTGCCGCGAGCGCACCCCCGTTACCAGAGCTGGAGCTGTCCCTGGAATGTATACCAGCAAGGGACGCGAGGCAGACCAGCAGAGATAGATAGAGCCATTGTCCCCCTGTAAAACACCGCAATATCGCCTCCATCGTTGCACTGCCGACAGCCCTGCCCGACCCTGTGCGCATCTGGCAAAAGGTAAAACAGGCGGCTATTGTAAGTGGGGACTATGAAGGGGCAGGGCTCATTGATATACCCATGTCGGGGGGCTGGGAACCTGAGGATGGGACAGTTGCCGTTTATCCAGTAATAAGAGGCAACAGAACTACTGACAAGTACATCCCCTTCAAGTGGCCAGTTCTCTCTGAACTGCGTCAGATAGTGGCCAAGCACGATTTGGGTTCTACTACTTTGCCTAATATGCTACGATTCCTAACCACCGAGGAGGTAACTCCTTTTGATATAAAGCAGCTTGCCAAATTAATGTTTACAACAGTCCAATATATGGTGTTTGAAGCTATGTGGAAGAGCAGTGCTGAAAAACAGGAGTTAAAAAATCTAAAGGTTCCACAAGAAGACCCATGTTATGAGGCAAGGGTCCCTCAACTTCTGAGATTACCAACAGTGGGGGATCCCTGACTCCAGGCTAGATTGCATCCCTTAATACTGGCACAGGTGGAAGAATTGGGATTGCAGGCACTGTTTAAGGTAGCTAACATGGCAAACCTGACCCAAACATATTCCAAAATCAGACAAGGAGTCAAAGAAACATATCTACAGTTTATAGAGAGATTACAAGATGCTATGGAAAAACAAATTGTTAATGTTGAGGCCAGAAATCATCTAATTTTACAATTGGCAAAGGACAATGTCAATGAGGACTGTTGAAAGGTCATAGAAGTGCTACCTAATGAAAATCCATCGCTAAATGAATTGATAAATGCTTGTGCTAAGGTTGGATCTAATTCTCATACCATGACCATGCTAGCAGATTCCATAGCAGCTGCTGTAAAGGTAGCATCTCAATGCTACAAGTGTGGGCAACAAGGCCACCTGAGAGTGAACTGTCCCCACAAGCTCACTCTAACCAGGACATGTCAAGGACAAAGGAATATGATCATTAATTGTGATCGATGTGGGAAACCTGGTCACATGGCCAGGCAGTGCAAATATAAAGTCTATACTAATAAACAATTTTTTAAAGAATCCTTTAAGAACCAGGGAAATGGACGACCCAATGTGAGGGAGAGATGCATGAAGACACAAGTATCTCTTCACCTTCCTGTGCAAGCTTATGCGACCGGCTCACAGGAAGGACTCGAGGAGCAGCTGGAATGGATGTTTCCACCTCCATCTCAGTAACTATTACCACCTTAAAGGTCAATAAAGTCCCTATTGGGGCACAGGGGCCTATCGGGAAAGGACTGAGTGCACTGGTAATTGGAAGATCTAGTGCCACCTTGCAAGGCATCTATGTGCACCCTGGTGTTATAGATGCAGATTTTACTGGACAAATACACGCGATGGTTTCCACCCCTACTCCACCCATGACTATCCCTGAAAAAACCAGAATTGCCCAGCTTATGCCTTTTAAGTCTTGTGTTCCAAATATAGATCCCAGAGTGTGCGGAGACCAAGGCTTCAGGTCAACAGGTGATCCTCAAGTATTTTGGACTCAGGTTGTTAGTGATCAGAGGTCCAATATGGTGTGTACTGTCATGATGCCTCAAGCAAAGCCTTTGCAGATAAAGGTCAGTAGGATGATTGACACAGGGGCAGATGTCACAATAATTTCTGTCCACACTTGGCCTCCATTGTGGCCCACCGAGCCTGCAGGATCCGCTGTTGCTGGCCTCGGAGGGACCACACAGAGCTGTTTGAGCAGCAAACCTCTTCTGGTAAAAAATCCTGAGGGACAAACAGCTGTCATTCGACCTTCCATCACTGCAGCACCACAACCTGTGGGGGAGGGATTTTTTATCTGCTTGGGGAGTCAGGGTGGGGACGGATTTTTAACAGGGGACACTGTTTAAAGGGGCGTGAAATATCCCACACTACCCCTAAAATGGCTTACCACTCGGCCAGTGTGGATACCACAGTGGCCCCTTGAGAATGAGAAGCAATAAGCCCTCAGGTCTTTGGTGCAGGAACAACTGGCTCAAGGGCACATAGAACCGTCCACAAGCCCTTGAAACACTCCAGCGTTTGTTATAAAAAAGATGTTTGGGAAATCAAGGTTGCTCCATGACCTGAGAAAGATCAATTCAGCCATGGAGAGCATGAGCGCCCTCCAGCTTGGTATGCTATCTCCCACAATGATTCCTGCCAACTGGGATATTCTAATTGTGGACCTGAAAGATTGTTTCTTTACTATTCCACTGCATCCAGATGATACCCCAAAGTTTGTTTTTACTGTGCCTTCTATTAATAATGCACCAGTGGAGTGTTATTACTGGAAAGTACTTCCTCAAGGTATGAAAAACAACCCCACAATTTGTCAGTGGTATGTTGCTCAGGCACTCTCATCAGTGAGAGAACAATTTCCATGGGCATACTGTTACCACTACATGGATGACATTTTGATTGCAACCCAAACAAAAAGGGAACTCTCACAGATTTGGCCAAGCTGTGCTGGTTTTACAAGGAAGTAATTTTTTCAAGAAAGTTATAGGAAAACCAATCAGTGACTAGGTTTAAATATTGACATCTGGTAAAACCACTAGGAAAGTGACACGCCTCTGTGAATACACAGAGTTAAAATCAGAGGAATCCTGGGAAAAGTCTCTTTTCTTCCAGCCTGGGAAGAGGTAACAGGAGCCGGCGGGGCTGGCCCTGCTCTGCTGTGTTGCCTCCGGGCCTGGTGCGGCCTAGCCGGGCCCTGCCACTGCAGCAGTCCTGGCTGGATCAGGCCCAGTGGTTTCCAGGCAGGGGGAGGGGAGGAGAGTATGCCCTGTCTCAGCTGGATCAGGCCCGAGCGGCTGCTAGCATTCTGCCACTAAGCCGGCCCCTCCATCGCAGCCTGGGAGGCCTAGCCAGGCCGGGCAGCCCCTGCTGGGAGCCAGGCCTCCTCCTCCTGCCCCAGCAGGGCTTTCTGAAGAATCCTCCACCGTAGACAGCTCTGGCCACCACTACCAAGTCATCCAGCTGAGGGGAGGAGGGCCCAGCCATGTGGAGTGGACCTGCAGCTGGAGTTGGGTATGGCTGGAGCCCCTGGGATCCTGGCACAGCCCAGCGTGGCCTGAATGTACCACCTTTGGCCACTGCCTGGAAGAATCATCATGCCCTCTGCAGGCTGTTGACTCTTTCCTTGACAGATGAAACTTGCAAAGCACTAACCTTTCTCTGAATGAGAAAAAAGACAGAGTGAAGACACATAGAGAGACAATATGAAGACATCAAAGTCAGTGAAGGAAGAGTTGCTTCTTAGATGGAAGAGGATGAGAAGATGCCTTGGTTTTAGGCTGAAAGTCTTTTGTGAGCTGTGGTAATAGACTGTAATATGCTAGAATATCCCTTTAAATCATGGAAATATGCATTGGGGAGATAAAAAGAGTGTTCAGATTGGATATATAAGCAAAGGCATTTGTGATGGACTAAGTAAATATTGAAGTAGCTATGATCTTATGAGAAGCTTGAACAGAGAGAGAAAGATGAGATGAAGATGAAGATCTGCCCCTAGAAAGAGAAAAGATCTCTGTTCCTAGAGATGAAGAAAACTTTTGCTTTTGGAACCGTTCATCTTTAAAATGATGCCCCATGAGTTTCATGGCCCATATGCAGCTGTGGAAAAGGCTGCGTAATATGGGAGGGACTTCACAAATGCAGATTCCCAGGAAGCTGCTTTTGTGAGAGTTAAAAGGCCACAAGAGGACTGTTTTTTTCTTGTGGGATGTTTCCATGGCAGACCAAAAGAGACTTCTCTCTAAATGAACTGATGAAAGACTATTTTATAAATGGTAAACTGACCTAGAGTTCTGAGTTTTGTCTTTATACGTTGTCTGTGAGAAAGAAAATAAGCTGTTGTAAGGGAGGGGAAGTGTTTTGAAGGTTTCATTCTGATTCTCATTAATTTTCTCTCTTTTATAGTTTTGTTAATAAACCTGTCTTTATACCTTTTAAGTTTTGAGTCTGCTTTGCTTTTTTCTCCTAATCCTATCTCACAGCAGAAAAAGAGTAAATAATTCTAGTAGGCACTTAAACCACTACGCATAATTAGGGAAACAGAAGTTGGTGAACTTGAAACCACTACACAAGCCTGTTGCAAACATTAAAAACATTTGAGCTGGAAGTAGCACCAGAAAAGGTACAGCAGTAACCACTTTGGAAGTACCTTGGACTCAAAATTATGGATCAGACTATACAGCCCCAAACAATTCAATTCTTGACAAAAATTCAAAATTTAAATGATGCTCAAAAACTTTTGGGTGCCATCAACTGGCTCAGACCCTATCTAGGGTTGACCACTTCCCAATTAGTACCCTTATTTCACCTTCTAAAGGGTGATCCTGATCTAACTTCTCCCAGGAAGTTAACCCCAGAGGTAAAGGCTGCTCTTGGGATAGTAGAGCAAGCCATCACAAACAGACAAGTCCACCGAATATGCCTAGAAGTGTGTATTACTGTGTTTATTTTCATTGTTGATTTCCATCCTACTGCTATTATTGAACAGTGGGATACTCAGTGGTCTGACCCTTTGCATGTTTTAGAATGGATGTTCCTACCTCACCAACCTAGAAAAACAGCCCCTACCATTTTTGAGTTATTGCTCAGTTAATCATGAAATGTCATCAAAGGTGTTTACAACTGACTGCCAAAGATCCCTCAAAAATCATTATACCTGTGACACAAGAAAAATTTGAGTGGTGTTATGCCAACAGCACTGCTTTGCAAAGTGCCTTACAAAATTTCTCAGGGCAAATTGGCTATCATTTACCGAGTCATATGTTACTGCAAATGAGTAAACCCACTGCCCTATCCCTAAATCCCCTGAACAATTGCACATCCTTTAAAGGTATTACTGTGTTTACTGATGGTTCTGGAAAAATGAGAAAGGCAATTGTGACATGGAAGGAAGAAAGCAAATGGCAAACATTGGAAGGTTATGAGAATGTGTCACCTTGGTGGAGCTACGTGCTGTAGCTATGGGTTTTCAGCATTTTCCCTATACCCTTTTAAATATTGTCACTGACTGCCTACGTTGCTGACATAACACAGAGATTAGACCAAGCTCTGTTGAAAGAAATTGACAATGCACAATTATTTGGCCTACTAAAAACTTTGTGGCACAGCTTCCAGACAAGAAATTACCCATACTACATTCTACACATTAGAAGCCATACAAATCTCCCAGGTTTTATTAGAGGGCAATGCACGAGCAGATCACCTAGCCAGCCCTGCCTGGACAGCACCACAGCCAGACAGGTTGGCACAAGCAAAAGCCTCACACGACTTCTTTCATCAAGGTGTTTGAGCTCTGCAGAGGCAATTTCTGCTGTCGAACACAGAGACTTGTAACATAGTCAATACTTGTGCTGACTGCCAATGCCACGCCATACCACCACAGATGGGAGTTAATCCCCGTGGCTTAAAAGCCTTACAAATCTGGCAGACTGATGTCACCCATATTCCTGAATTCGAACGATTAAAATATGTGCATGTATCAATTGATACTTTTTCCTCTGCCATATGGGCATCAGTCCACTCAGGAGAAAAAGGCCGGAATGCCATCGCACGTTGGCAATTAGCCTTTGCTGCTTTGGGTATCTCTCATAACATCAAAACAGATAATGGACCTGCATATACACCACAAAAAACTAGGCAATTTCTACAGCTCTGGGGTGTGTCACACCAAACTGGTATACCCCATTTACCAACTGGACAGGCCATTGTAGAACCTGCACGTGGCACTTGAAAATGCATCTTAGATAAACAAAAAGGGGGAATGTGTAGTGAAACCCCATAGAGCAGAGTAGTGAAAGCTGTCTACTCTTTAAATCACTTAACAGTACCAGAAATCCCAAAACCCAGTAATCTTAAATAATTTCCTATTACTGCAGTCATCTGGAGATGCCCAGTTATCTAAACCTAAGATAATGGTAAAAGATATTATCGCAAACAAGTGGGAAGGTCCATGGGACCTCATTACGTGGGGGTGTGGGTATGCCTGTGTTTCCATGGACACTGGAACACGATGGATACCTGCCAGGTGTGTTCACCCTGCTCTGTGTCCTGCTCGGGACCAGAGACAACATCTTCCTGATGAAGCTCCAGCAGATGTGGTGGAGCAGTGAGTTAAATGACTTGTGCAATTTATACATAGTGATCTGGGACCTTTTTGAGATGACAAAATTTTTTAAGGACAAAACCTGAACTGGACAAGTTGCTTTCCCTGTTATTCGATTTTCCCACGGTTGTAAAGTTGAAATGTTTCTTGTTCATAGAGTTAAGTTGTAAGTTTGTAACTTCCAAGTAATAAGCCCGTAGTGTGCCAATTTGAAAGCTTGTATTGTTGGTAATCCTGCCTGACAGCTCCTGGGAATGGATGTAACATTTTAAATATGTGGGATGCATCACTGGCTGGGAGAGGCTAGGCTTGTCGAGTTATGTAGAATCATATGTGTCATCATGCTGTCCTGTCATCTTATTTGCAAAGGGCCCTTGCAGGTAAAATAACAGAGAACACTTTGCATTTTTTATTAAACTGAGAAGGGAGAACTGCAACAGATATAGCTGGACTATATCTGCACAGATGATTTAGCTTAAAAGACCAGCTCAACCAGCCTAGATCGAAGTAAAGTCCCTGGACATAACAACAATAGGTCAGATTCAAACCCAGACAGAGGACCTCAGCCAACCCCTTTGAAGCACAGATACACCCATATCATTGGCCAGTGAGCCAGGTGGAGTTAAGACCCTTGACCAATCATGTCTGTAAGCGCAGGAAATTTGAAAGCTCTATAAAAAGAGCTTCCAGACAATAAACAGTGCTGTTGCTGCATGATCTCTGTGTTGTCACGTCCCTGTCTCTGACTCCACAGTGACATTCAGGAGTAGAAGCCTTTTTAACTCTGGAGTTTGAATTCAGGGTCCCTTACCAGCGACCTTGACTGCAGTGAGGGTAGTCTCCAGGACTTAGAAGAACAGTTGTCTCCACTTAGCTTACAAGGGGTCACTATCCCACCATTTAACATGGACCCAGTAACCAGGCTGGAACAGATGAGCAGGTGTGATCAGTCCTGTCAGCCTGAATAACACGACGAATCTCTGGAGCTTCTGCAAAGTGGAACTCAAAACAATTAAATACCTTTTCAAGGCAATTTCCCCCCTTATATGGATTTCTCCTGGGATATGCAGAATCTGATAAGGCCTGCCATACAATATTTCATAAGGACTTATGTTGTCTCTCCACCTTGGTTGTATGTGGATTCTCAGTAAGGCTATAGGCAAGGCCTGAACGCATGTCATGGATGTTATTTGACCGATCTTACTAATCTGGGTTTGGAGAGTTCCATTCATGCATTCAACTTTGTCACTTGCTTGGGGCCTGTAGGGTGTGTGCAGGTCCTAAGCAATTCCTACAACCCAGCTAACTTCTCTGAATACTGATACAACAGTGTGGCTCCCTGTCTGATGACAACCCCAACAGAACCCTAAACTTTGGAATTATATGATTGAGCAAAACTTTTACTACTTCCTTGGCTGTGTTAGTGCAACAAGGGTAAGCTTCAGGCCATCCACTGAAGGTGTCAACCAACACCACATACTTGTATCCTTCTTTGTGTAGCATCTCAGCAAAATTTATTTGCCAGTAATCTCCAGGGACATCCCCTGCCTTTGTTATTCCTAACAACTCTTTTGCTTGTGTCAGGGTTTTTTCTACAGCAGACTCCACATTTGCTTGTTATAGATTGTACAATATCAGTCATCTCTCTTCCCATTACTACCTTCTTTAGATGTTTCAAAATATTTTCTGTTCCCCAGTGGGTACTCTCATGCTTTCACTGTGCTATTTCCTGAAGGAGAAGGGGTGGGACTACAACCTGTCCCACTGGGGTAACAGCCCACGTGCTTTCTTTTATTTCAGCCTTAAGGAACTTAATTAACTTGTGGTCTTCCTGATCATAATTTGGGGTAAATCCTAACAGATCTATTCCTTTTTGTGGTAACAATTCAAGAATGCTTTTTCCTGTAACGCCTTTTTTCTGTTTCATCAGCAAAGCAATTTCCCAGTTCTGGAGTTGTTTTCCCTTTTCGATGACCTCTGCAATGCATAATAGCTACCTCTGTAGGCTTCCAAATACTCTGCAGGAGTGCGAGGATCTGTTCAGCATGTTTGATTTAATTACCTTAAGCAGTCAGCAGCCCTCTTTCCTTCCAGATGACTCCATGGGCATGGACAACACTAAGGGCATACTTAGAGTCAGTCTATATATTAATCTTCTTTCCTTCCCTCACTTCTAAAACTCTTGTCAGTGCAATGAGTTCAGCTTTCAGTGATGATACATCTGATGGCAAGGCCTTTGCTGCAGTTAACTTGTCCGTGGTTGTCACTGCCCAACATGTCATTCGCTTACCATCTCTTGTGAAGCTGCTTCCATCTGTATACAGTTCCCAATGTGGATTGTCTAGAGGCACATCCTTCAGGTCTGGTCTGCTGGAATAGGCCTCTTCTATTATCTGTAAAAAGTCATGCTCCAACACGTTGTCAATTAACATAGATGACAAAAACATTGAAGGGTTTACGACAGATGGTTTTAGGATAACATCATCCTGTTCCAACAACACAGATTGATATTTAAGCATTCTGCTAGGGGATAGACAATGTCCCCCCTTTTTTTCAAGTACAATTATCACTGCATGGGGTACATACAGTACAATGTGCTGTCCAAGCGTGAATTTCCAGGCCTTCTGGGCCAAGATGACAGTAGCTGCTACAGCTTTCAAACACCCAGGCCACCCTTGGCTGACATTGTCTAGCTGTTTTAAAAAGCAGGCCACAGCTCCTCTCTAGTCTTCAAGGTGCCGCACCAGTACCCTCAGAGCAACATTTAGTCTCTCATCTGTAGAGTTCAGAAAGCTTAGTTAAGTCTGGCAGCCCCAGAGCTGGGGCTGACATCAAAGAATGTTTCAGCTGTTTAAATGCAGCCTTTGTGCTCTCCGTTCACATAATGATTCCCTTTTCATCTGCTTTTAGTGCTCCATACTGAGGTTTTACCAGTAGTCCATAGTTTGGTGTCCATAAGCGACACCAACTTACCATTTCCAGGAAAGCTTGCAACTCTCTCACTGTATGGGGCTCTGGAAGACAGCAGATGGCTTCTTTTCATTCTTTGCTGAGCTGTCGATGTCCACTGAAGACTTCTAGCCCCAAAAAAACTACTATTTCGCTGGCAACCTGTGCCTTCTCTTTCAAGACTCTATATTTACTTTGTCCCAAAACGTTCAAAAGATTTAGAGTTGGATGCAGTCATCTGGCGTTTTAGCTGCAACCAAGATATCAACATATTGAAGAATAACTCCTCCTCATTCTTGTCTTCTCCAGTCCTCCAATTCCTTTGCTGGCTGGTTTCCAAATATAGTTGGGCTATTCTTGAAACCCTGAGGTAGAACTGTCCAGGTAAATCAGCTTTCTCTCCCTGTTTCAGGATTCTCCCATTCAAAAGCAAAAAGTTCTTGACTATTCTTATGCACAGGAATGCAGAAAAATGCATCCTTAAAGTCTAAAACTGTGAACCACCCTAATTCATCTGTCAGTGTGGTCAAAAGAGTATACGGGCTTGCTACAACTGAGTGTATATCCTCTGGTATTTTGTTAATTCCCCTTTTAAATCTTACACCAATCGATAACTGACCATCAGCTTTCTTTACTGGCAGGATGGGTGTGTTGTATCTAGATTCACATTCCACTAATAACTCAAATTTAAGGAACTTTTTAATTAATGGTGCCAATCCTCTACAACCTTACTTTAAAGGATATTGTTTCTGCATTACCAGTGTGGCCCCTGGTTTGAGTACAATACTCACAGACTCAGCTCATTTGGATCTCCCCTACTCAGGGAGGTAATAAAATTCCTCCCGACCACCATCACCTACCCAGGTGCCACTTCAGAATAGGTATGAGGCCCTGAATCTAGAGAGTCAGCCAGACAATTTAGAAGAAAATTATCTGCCCAGTAGGCCACCCAATTACGCTTCGTCTGTCAGACGGATCACCACCTCTAACATCAAAAAGAAAAGAAGGGTAGTTGTAGTGGGTGACTCCCTTCTGAGGGGAACAGAAGGCCCCATATGTTGACTGGACCCATCCCACGGGGAGGTCTGCTGCCTCCCTGGGGCCTGGGTAAGGGATATCACTGAGAGACTTCCTGGGCTGATTCAGCCCTATGATTGTTACCCACTGCTGATACTCCAGGCTGGCAGTGATGAGACTGAAAAGAGGATTGTCAGGGCAGCTAAAAGGGACTTTAGGGCACTGGGTCAAGTGGTTGATAGGGCAGGAGCACAGGTAGTGTTCTGCTCAGTCCCTTTGGTGGCAGAAAAAACCGATGAAAGTAATAGGACAGCCCACATGATCAACAAGTGCCTCAAGGATTGGTGACATCAGCAGAATTTCGGGTTCTTTGATCATGGGGCAACTTTTATGGCACCTGGCCTGCTGGAACTGCATGGGCTCCATCTCTCTGTTAAGGGCAGAAGGTTCTTAGCTCATGAGCTGGCAGAACTCATTGAGAGGGCTTTAAACTAGGTTTGAAGGGGGAAGGGGATGCAGCTGGGCTGTCTGGAAGCAGGCCCAAGGGTGGTAAGCCTGAGTTAGGGGTGAAATCAGTAGCCCAGCTGGGGTGCATGTATCCCAATGCACACAGCATGGGTAACAAAAAAGAAGAGCTGGCGGCCATGGTGCAACAGCAAAGCTATGATGTAGTTGCCATCACAGAAACGTGGTGGGACGACTCACATAGCTGGAGCACTGCACTTGATGGCTACAAGCTCTTCAGAAGAGACAGGAAAGGGAGAAGAGGTGGACGAGTGGCCCCTTATATTAGGGAGGCTTTTGATGCCATGGGTATTGAAACTAATGACGATGAAGCTGAATGCCTATGGATGGGTAAGAATTAAGGGGAAGGCCAACAAGGCTGACATCCTACTGGGAGTGTGTTATTGTCCACCCAACCAGGAAGAAGAAATGGACAACTTATTCTATAAGTAGCTGGAGAATGTTTCAGGATCATTAGCCCTTGTTCTTGTAGGTGATTTTAACCTACCAGACATCTGCTGGGAACTAATAGAGCAGAAAAGAGGCAGTCCAGGAGGTTCTTAGAGTGTGTGGAGGACAACTTTTTGTAACAGCTGGTGAGTGAGCCCACCAGGGGAGTGACTATGTTAGACCTGTTGTTTGCAAATAGAGATGAGCTGGTGGGAGATGTGGTGGTTGGAGGCCGCTTAGGGCATAGTGATCGTGAAATTACAGAGTTCTCGATATTTGGTGAAATCAGGAGGAACATCAGTAAGACTTACATTAGCCTTCCGGAGGACAGACTTCGGCCTATTTAGGAGACTTATTCAGCAAGTTCCTTGGGAAGCAGCCCTTAAAAACAAAGGTGTTCAGGAAAGGTGGGCATGCTTCAAAACAGACATTTTGAGGGCACACGAACAGACTGTCCCTGTGTGCCGAAAGATGAGTTGACAAGGCAAACGCTCAGCCTGGATGGGCAAGGAAGTTTTGAAGGAACTTAGGAATAAAAAGAGGATGTATCATCTTTGAAAGGAGGGTCAGGTCTCACAGAAAGTATTTAAGAGGGCTGCTAGGGCATGTAGGAAAAAAATTAGGGAGGCCAAAGCTCAGTTCAAACTTAAATTGGCAACTTTTGTAAAGGATAACAAAAAAATGCTTTTACAAGTATGTCAGTTGTAAAAGGAAGGGTAAGACCAACCTTTGTTCTATATTAGTTGAGGGAGGGAACTTAGTAACTGCAGATGAGAAGGCGGAAGTGCTTAATGCCTTCTTTGCCTCAGTCTTCAGTGGGAAGACAGCTTGTCCTCAGGACTCAGGACAACTGTCCTCCTGGGTTGGTAGATGGTGTCAGGGAGCATAATGGTCCCCCCATTATCCAGGAGGTGGCAGTCAGAGAACTGCTGAGACTCTTGGAAGTTCATAAATCTATGGGACCAGATGGGATCCATCCCAGGGTGATGAGGGAGCTGGCAGAAGAGGTTGTGAAGACACTCTCCATCATTTCCCAACAGTCCTGCCTCACTGGTGAGGTTCCAGATGACTGGAAGTTGGCCAATATGACACCCATTCAAAAAAACGGTAGGAAGGAGGATCCAGGTAATTATAGGCCAGTTAGCCTGACCTCAGTACTCGGTAAGGTAATGGAGCAGTTTATATTGAGTGTCATTACGCAGCACTTACAGGATGGCCAGGGTATTAGACCCAGCCAGCATGGGCTTAGGAGGGGTAGATCATGCTTGACCAACCTGGTCTCCTTTTATGACCAGGTGACCCACCTGGTTGATGTGGGAAAGGCTGTGGATCTTCTCTATTTGGACTTCAGCAAGGCTTTTGACATTGTCTCCCACAGCATACTCCTGGAAAAGCTGACAGCCCACAGCTTGGACAGGAGCACTCTTTGCTGGGTTAGGAACTGGCTAGATGGCCAGGCCCAGAGAATGGTGGTGAATGGTGCTGCATCCAGCTGGTGGCCAGTCACTAGTGGTGTCCCTCAGGGGTCTGTGCTGGGGCCAGTTCTGTTCAATATTTTTATTGACCGCATGGATGAGGGTATTGAGTCTTTCATTAGTAAATTTGCGGACAACACTAAGCTGGGAGCATGTGTCAATCTGTTGGAAGGTAGGATGTCTCTGCAGTGGGACCTGGAATGGTTGGATGGATGGACAGAGTTCAATAAAATGACATTTAATAAGTCCAAGTGCCAAGTCCTACATTTTGGCCACAATAACCCCCTGCAACATTATAGGCTGGGAACAGTGTGGCTGGGCAGTGCCCAGGAGGAAAGGGACCTGGGGGTTCTGGTCAGCAGCCGACTGAACATGAGGCAGCAGTGTGCCCTGGTGGCCAAGAAGGCCAATGGAATCCTGGCCGGTATCAGGAATGGTGTGGCCAGCAGGAGCAGGGAGGTCATTCTTCCCCTGTACTCAGCACTGGTCAGGCCACACCTTGAGTATTGTGTCCAGTTCTGGGCCCCCCAGTTTAGGAAGGACATTGAGATGCTTGAACGTGTCCAGAGGAGGGCAACAAAGCTGGTGAAGGACTTGGAAAACAAGCCGTATGAAGAACGACTGAGGGAGCTGGGGTTGTTTAGCCTGGAGAAGACTCAGAGGTGACCTTATCACTCTCTATAACTTCCTGAGGGGTGGTTGTAGACAGCTGGGGGTTGGTCTCTTTCTCCAGGCAGCAACTGACAGAACGAGAGGACACAGTCTCAGGCTGCGTCAAGGGAAATATAGGTTGGATATTAGGAAGAAATTTTTCACTGAAATAGTGATTAAATACTGGGATAGTCTGCCTGGGGAGGTGGTGGAGTCACCATCCCTGGATGTGTTTAAAAAGAGACTAGATGTGGCACTTGATGCCATGATCTAGTTGAGGTGTTAGGGCTGGGTTGGACTCGATGATCTTGAAGGTCTCTTCCAACCTAGTGATTCTGTGATTCTGTGATTCTATAGCAAGTCCCTCCCCACCAATGGTTTTGGGTAGTTAGGCATACAGAGGAATTGATGGGTTACCCAGTGCTTCCCCAGCTTAAATTTTAAAGGTTGGAAGAAAGGCCATGTTTCGGTTACCCCAGTTGCCCCAACAACATGTACAGTATCGTGATTCAGTTTCCCTTCCAAGGTATTTAACACAGAATAAGCAGCTCCAGTATCTACCAGAAATTCAATGTCCTCTTTCCCCAGCTTAGCTACAACCAAAGGCTCTGCTGGGGAAGAAACCTTCAGTCCCTGTCACTTGGAACTTGAGCCGCTTGAGGTTTGCATTACCGAGAGTTGGGGAACTGAGGTTTTTTCTTTCAATGCTGGACAGTCATTCTTCCAATGTCCCCACTTCTTGCAGTATGCACACTGGTCCTTCTCTTTAGGGGACGTTTTCTTGGATGACTTTTATTGAGCTGTTTTCTTACTAGGTTGGGATTTAACTTTTTTAGTGGGGCCTCTGTCTTGAAACACCTTCCAGGCAACCTCTAGCAGTTTATCTATGTCTAAAATTCTAAATTTTCATATGCATATATGTTTCACATATCAACACTCCCCTTTTCTTCTAAGTGATGCAAATTCTTTTGCTTCTTAAGGTACCTATTATATTCTCTTCGACTAACTACTTGATTAAATAACACAATAGACTTTTGGGGGTTTTTTTTAACAGTTTTAAATTCTAAAAAATCATAACAAAAAGCCAAACAAAACTTTAACCAACTAGTATTAACAAAACTATTATAGGAGGACACAATCAGTTTTGAAACCTTGTTGCAGTAGGAGACCATCCAAGAAATACATCCCACCCGTGATGAGATGTGTCTTTTCATCCTTCTAAAGACTCTCCATATAGTCTCTGTGTGATGGTGTATTGTAATTTTTAACACCTGCCACAGAGACTTACAAGAGTTCCATGGAGTTTGCTCTTTGATCTTGATTGCAGTGAAGGTGGTGAGGAGTACTTGGTATGGTCCTTCCCACTGAGGTTCCAAAGTCTTTTCTGTAAGAGACTTTACATAAACATAATCTCTTTGTTGTACATTATGTACTGGCCCATCTAGTCCCCTACGCTGCGTTCCCCATATATGTTTCTCAATACTGTTTAGTTGTTTTCTCAGGGCTACCATATATTCTTTTATAGGTTCTTCCTTTTCCTGGTTTAGGGCAAATTTGGTAGAAAACCTCCGAATGGGGTCCCTCCAGAATAGCAAATTCAAGTGGCCCCTCCCCCAACTGGTTTGGGAAAAGATTTCCTTGGAAAAAAGAGGAAAAAACCTACTTTTTTAACAATCAAAGTATCCATAAGCACAAAAAAAAAAAAAAAGAAGAATAATATGAAACAGTAAAACCTCTCACTGTCTGAAGAGATGGCAAATTCAGAAAGTCCTTGTCGTAGAGTATAGCTCGGCTCACTCAGTCTCTTATCAGTCCCTCCGGTGCTGGAAAATTGCCATCCCGGGCCCCAGTGGGCCACAGGTGTGAGCTCCTGGTGCTCTTTTGGGTTTTCAGTCCAGAACAGGTTTAAACAGTCCCAAGAAAAAGGAAAAAAAAACAGTCCAGGGAACTTCTCTGCCTCAGCTAGCGAAAAACTAACTAAAAGCAAAGGAGATCTCTGTCCCGCTGTCTGTCCGTGCTACAGACAACATAGTCCAGTAGCAGAATGTGGAGGAGTGAGTGCAGTTTCTGAAAACAAACTCGGCACTTCTCTGTCTCCCCACTTTGCTCTCGGAACCAGTCTTAAAGGTACAGAACATAATATCCAACATAAACAGGACAATTGGGGGATACAAGCACCATAAAGTCACCCTAGGACATTCCTCTACTTGTGATGATGTTCCCTTCTGCACCTCATAGGGTCCCCCATACAGGATCTCAAAGGGGCTCAGTCCTTCCTTTGCCCTTGGCTTTGTTTGTATGTGTAAGAGGGGTAAAGGAAGAGACTGGGGCCAAGGCAGGTTGACCTCCTGTTCTAATTTCACAATTTGCTGCTTGATCAGGTGGTTCATCTTTTCCATTTGTCCACTTGATTGGGGACGATATGGGGTATGCAATATCCAATCTATACCCAAAGTATTGCTAACCTGTTGTAAGACCTTTGAAATAAAATGGGGTCCTCTGTCTGAGGAAATGATGGCCGGAACCCCAAATCGTGGTACTATTTCTTTAATCAATACTTTGACCACCTGTTGAGCCTTAGCAGTTCTAGTGGGAAAGGCCTCAGGCCATCCTGAGAAGGTATCAGTTAATACCAGTAAATAACAAAACCCCCCTTTTCTTGGGAGTTCTGAAAAATCAATTTGCCATTGTTGGCCAGTTCCATTCCTGTAGCATTGAGTGGCAACAGTGATCATCGTGTCCAGGGAGGTTACAGCCGCCAGCATTGAAACAGATGAAACAAGTCTCTGTTTTGTTAAGCTTGAGAATTCATTTTTATTTCCCCCCCCGAGCTGGGGAGGGAGGAGAAGACGAAGAGGCAGCAGGGGCAGGGTCGTGAGGTTATATAGGATGTTGTAGGGGCAGGGTTTTCAAAGGAGGAGTTAACAAAGGTAAGATGACCTTAAAAAAGGAGCACTCACATATTCCCTCTCTCAATTTGACCAATTTCTGGCTTTGGAGTGTTTTTGGGATTAGTCTGGAGGCAGAGATCACACTGTCGGGTTGCTTGCCTTACTGTAGCGTATAACTTTCTAGCCATGATGCCCCGAGTCAAGTGCTTATGCAGGGCCTCTGTTCCCCAGTGCCTCTTCCTATGCTCTTCCTTTACTATAGACCATATTACATAGCTAGGTATTATTGCCTTTCCTTCTGGAGTGTAGGCCCCTCCTTCTTTATTGTATGTCCCCTTCAGATCTGTGATTAGTTTTAGATCCTCTTTGTCATAATTTGGCTTACCCTCAAGGGAAATTTTTCCATCCAGAATTAAAGCTCCTTCCATTTTTACCTCTCTCTTTGTTGCTTCTTTTGCCTTTCTGTCCGCCAGCTCATTTCCTTTTTCTAATTTTGAGTTTGCTTTTTGATTTGCTCTAATGTGCATGATTGCTATTTTCTTTGGGAGCTGTACTGCCTTTAATAATCTCAGGATTTCTTCTGCCTGTCTAATGTTTTTTCCTTGGGAGTTCAATAGCCCCCTTTCCTTCCAGATTGCTCCGTGGGCATGCACAACTCCAAAAGCGTACTTTGAGTCCATCTATATGTTCACATTCTTACCTTGGGCCAATTCCAAGGTGCAGGTCAAGGCAATTATCTCTGCCTTTTGTGCAGAGGTATTGATGGGCAATGGCTCGGATTATATTACCCCATGCCAAGTGGTGATGGCATATCCTGCATGTCTTCTGCCATTTAGGACATAGCTGCTTCTGTCCGTGAACCAGTTCTCTGCATCTTCTATAGGAGCATCTTTCAGATCCAGGCAGCTTGAGTACATTGCTTCAATGGTTTCCAAGCAGTCATGGTGTACTGGTTTCCCTGTGTTTCCACTGAGGAAAGAAGCTGGATTGACAATGTTAGTGACCACTATCTCCACATCATCCTGTTCCACCATTATGGTTTGGTACTTCAGGAATCTCTGTGGAGAAAGCCAGTGCCTACCCTTCACTTCTAATACTGCAGATACTGTATGGGACACCAACACAGTCATTTTCTGTCCCAAGGTGAATTTCCATGCTTCTTGGATGTTCAGCACCACGGCTGCTACCCCACGCAAGCACCCTGGCCATGCTTTTGCAGTCGCATCTAATTGCTTAGAAATGTAGGCGACTGCCCTACGGTATGGACCCAGATCTTGTGCCAATATTCCTAGGGCGATTCCCTATTTCTCATGAGAAAACAAAAAGAAAGACTTACATCAGGGAGTCCCAGGGCTGAAGCTGATATTAGGACCTTTTTCAGTTGTTTAAAGGCTTGTGTGGCTTGTTTATTCCATTGAAGATGCTTCTGCTCGGTGTTGATTAGTGCATACAGGGGCTTAACAAGCAGATCCAGAGGCAACACCACCTGGTCATCCCGAGAAAAGTTCTCAGCTCCTTTACAGTCTGTGGCTTTGGTGTTTGGCATATAGCTTCCTTCCGGGCTTGTCCCAAGGTCCTTTGCCCAGCACTAATCTCGTAGCCCAAGTAAATGACTTTTTGCCGCATTACCTGGGTGTTCTTAGACACTCGGTAGCCTTGGAGCCCTAAAAAGTTTAAGAGACTCACCGTCCAGGCCATGCAAGCATCCTCTGTTTCAGTGGCAATTAGGATGTTGTCTACGTATTGTAGCAATTTTCCCTTCCCGGGTAGGTTTCCCAAGACTTGAGATCCTTGGCAAGTTGATTGCCAAATATGGTGGGGGAATTTTTGAATTTTTGAGGCAGAACAATCCAGGTGAGTTTAGTTCTTTGTCCACTTTTAAGATTTTCCCATTCAAAGGCAAATATCTTTTGGCTGGCTTAATGGAGAGGGAGGTAAAAGAAAGCATCTTTCAAATCTAAAACAGTAAACCAAGTTAGTTCTGGTGTTAATACTGTTAACAAAGTATATGGATTCTCTACTATGGGATATAAATCCTCTACTATTTTATTGACTGTTCTCAAATCCTGGACCACTCTATACATTCCATCAGGTTTCTGGACTGGTAATATGGGAGTGTTGAAATCAAATTCACATTCTCTTAACAGGCCCCATTGCAAAAATTTTTCTATTACTGGCTGGATCGCTTCCCAATCTTCGTTTTTTAAGGGATATTGTTTTATTCTTACTGGTCGCTGTCCCTCCTTAAGCTTTACCTCTACTGGTGATAAACTTTTAGTTCTTCCTGGCTTCTCCATGGTCCACACTCCAGGGTACACTTGGGCTATGATGTCTTCACTGATTTCTTCTTCTATGTGAACATCAACTAAAAGTAAATTCATTATTTGAATGTATTGCTGAGCGTCTACCTCCAGAGTAATTTCCCCTTTTTCAAATCTGATTACTGCATTTAATTGTTCAAGTAAATCCCTTCCCAGGCATGCTTGTGGTGAATTAGGCATATATAAAATTTTGTGTATACTTATTTGCTTTCCCAATTTATTGTTTAGTGGTTCACAAAAATAAGCCTTTTCAGATTGGCCAGTGGCTCCTTTAACTATAATATAATTCTCTCCCACTGGTGTTAAAGCTTTGTTTAAAACCAAATATGTTGCCCCCATATCAACTAGAAATTCCACTTGGTTTTGCTCCACTCCCTTCCCACAATTTCCTTCCAATGGGTTAGTATACATCCTAAAAAACTTATCTTGGGCACTTCTTTACTCTGCTGGCTTCCCATTATAATTGTAGTTATTGACACAAGAGGGCAGTGTTGCCGCAACAATGAATATACTGGTTGCAAAAGGCTCAAGTTCTACTTAAACACGCTTTCAAAAGGCACTATAAAACTTAATTACTCAGAACCAAATTTTCCACCACCAAAAATTAAAGTGCAAGTACAAAACACCATATATCCCACCACCTGTTGATATAATTCCTCAACAAACGCAATTTTTATAGCAGCAAGGATTATAGCAGCAAAATTATAGAAAATACTGATAATACCTTGGGTTCTGTTCAAGCTACCCCAAAGCTCGCTAGTGGCCACCCTGTGTGGTCAGCAGGAACCCCCTTTTGCCAGCTTTCCAATACCTTTTCCCAAAGGTCAGCACTATATGTCAGATGTCTCTGACATGCTGCCTTTGCCAAGCGTGGGCGTCCCCAGCACCATATAGGCGTACCTCGGGCCCCCTCTTTACTCTAGTAAAACATACCTTACCCGCCGTATAGAAGGTTATTGTTCGCCTCTGCAGCAAGCGGCCAGGGAGTGGAGGTCCTCCGGATCAGATCCCGGCTGTGGCTAGGAGTGTCCACTTCCTGGTCGGTCCTGCAGCCAGACGAAGAGAATCTGAGTCTTTTTGGTGTCACCCCTCCTGGTGGTCATGGGCAGGGGTCTCCTGATGAAGTAAGAAGTCTTCCTCCATCTCTGAGCAGGCGCAGTTAGGGTTTGGCTAATTCCCAGGTCAGTTTGTCCTGGCCAAAACCAGGAGTTGGTTCTTGCTGGTTTCTTAATCAACTGGTTCTGCTTTATTGGGTCTTCACAATACTTAAGTCCCACTTTACTGAGTTGTAACAATATACTTCTTATCTCTATGGCCTTTACCTAGCAACTAAATTCCTATGTATTCTGTTAGTTGTTTCTACCTAACAAGTTACACTCCTATGTGTTCTGGTAAAATTTGTTTCTCTACTTTTACAAAATTGCTAAATAAGCTATATATATTTCTGTTCTCCCCTTCACCTGTTTAAGCACATTATATGCTTCTAAAATTCTGAATTTTCATATGCATATATATTTCCCATATCATAGCATATAATCTACCTCCCCTAGTCCCGACCATAGGAACCACCATGCAGGACTTACTACGACGCTGGTCCCGGGCTGTGTACCTGCGTTCATCAGTGACGACATCTGAGGCAGCTCCCTGGCGTTCGGGGTTGCTATGGAAACTCACAGTCCTAAAAGCAAAGGAAGAACCACTCCCCCCATGGGAGGTTCCTTCTCCACCCTCTTTGTTGAAAGCTCTGCCCCCCAGACCCTCCCCTAGGGGCGGTGCCGTGGGCTGCACATGCTGGCTGTCCCCTCCCCCCTCCTCCTTCACCGGCTGGAAGCCTGCCGGGGCACACCCCACCCCGCCCCCCCCTTGCTCAGACGGCGGTGGCACCGGCCTGGCCAGGGGCTGTGGTGGGAGCGGGGGGGCCAGCTCAATCGGGGGCGGCGGCAGTGGTTGCCAAAGCCCCCGCTTGCTGTGACGACGGTGGTGGCGGTGCCGGCAGAGGTGGGACCAGGGTGGAGGGGCCCCGCCTGGACCTGGGCTCGGGCCTGCCCTCAAATCAGGGGCAACGAGGTCTAACTCCGCCTCCTCCTTGTTTTTACATTTTCTATCCAATATCGACTCATCTTTACTCTTTCCTTGTTTTTTCTTTAAGACCAATATATGCTCCTTTTTCTCTGGCCCTTGCCGACAAGCCAACACCATAAAGAGCCTAGCATATTCCAGCTCGTCTAAATATCGGTCTTTGCATAGGAGGGAGATTAAACTTGATATTAATTTCTTATCAAGACTCCCGAATTCAGGCCACTTCTCATCATTATCTAGTTCATAAGTTGGCCAGATCTTTTCTGAGAGTCTAATAAGTTTGTATTTAAAAAACAATGAATATCCCCCGGTTACGTCAGCCTGGTTTTTCAATATTAATCCCAGGGGACTATCTCTTGGGATATTATCACAGTATTCACAAGAAAATATACACCCCATATCTCAACAGTTATGAGTAAGAAAGTAACCAGGAAGAGAGAGGGAGAAACCAAGCAAGGGATGGGATTCAAACCCCTGGTCTTCAGAGCCACAGTGCGGGAACTAACTCCCTACACCACTGCTGGCCTCAGGCCAACAGCAGAGCAATCTGACCCTGCTTTACAGAGAACGTCCTCTCTTACTACCAGCAGGGGAGACAGAGAGCACTCCGCCTGACCCTAGGGCCCTTTGACACTAAACAAAATTACAAGAGGCCACCTAATCCTAACTCAGGTGCTAAACAGAATACCCTCTTTATTCAATTACTCACGCGTCTCTGTCAGGTCTAAGGATCCTTGGATTCTTGGGCTCTGACACTTCTGGGCCACAGCTGGGCCCCCCCCTTGGAGTGCTGGGTGGAGTGGGGGGGCAGGCCTCCAAGCAAGGTGGAGCTCTGTCCAGTCTCTGTTCCAGGTCAGCCTTCCCAAGGCATCAAAGCCATGCTGGCTGTGACCGATGACTGCATTGTCCTTCAGGTATTTTTCAGTCCTTCCCAGAATAATCTTTTCCATGATTTGCCCTGTCCTGGTTTAGGGCAAATTTGGGAGGAAATCTCCGAGTGGGGTTCCNTAAAGGTACAGAACACAGAACAGACGATTTGGGGATACATAGTCACCCTAGGACATGCCCTTAGTGAAGCTGTAGTGGCTTGATGCTGGCTAGATGCCAGGTATCCACTATGTTGGTTTTGCACGGCCTGTTTTTTTACTAGCAGGGGGGCCACAGATGTGGCTTCTGTGAGAAGCTGCTAGAAGCTTCCACCATGTCTGGCAGAGCCAATCCCTGATGGCTCTGAAGATTGATATGCTGCTGGACAAGGCTGGGATAATTAGAGATGTTGGTAACACCTCTGTGATAACATACTTAAGAAGAAAATCAAAACAAAGTGGGTTAAATATTCCCCCCCTGCAGCCCCCAGGGCTGTTTGGCTAGCTCAGTCCTTGGGAGGAATATTCCAGGGACAAGACAAAAGATTAAAGAGAGGCCCTTACCCTGTGTCAATTTCCGGGCTTTATTCTCCATGGGTGTCCAGGGGGGCGAGAGAGAGAATAAGGGAGACCAGGGCCTTATCTAGTCTCCTGGCCGGAAAGATAGCTGGAGCCCAGCCAACAAGGTCAAGAAAGGAAGGAAGGGTCAAGCCCTATAGGTTTTAGGCTTCAGGTTTCAGGGGGCCCTTGGGGGAAAACCATAACCCAGAGAAATACAACAATTCCCCCTTTTTTGTTTAACAAAGTTACAAGAAAGACATATAGGTTCATTTTGACACGGGATGCAGGTTTTCCCACCACTTACAATTGGTGGGGGAGTCAGACTGCTTTAGATTTGCCAACTCTGTGTGTTTGACTTCTGAGGTAGAAGGTATGAGACCATTGATAGCTTTGAAAATCAAACAACGTAGGATCCCGAACGCTATTGTTACAAGGAAAAGAATAGCAAGAAATAACAAAATTGTTTTAACTATAGAAGTCCACCACCCTGTGAGTCCCCAGCCCTTGAACAGTTCTTTGATCCAATCCTCAGATTCTTGTTTCACTTGTCCGATCAAGCTGTTCATGCTTCGAAGGGCAGCATGGATGTTTGGAGCTTTTGAGGTCAGGTTCATGCAACAGAGTCCTTCAAATTCCTGGCATTCATGTCCATGCAGTAGCAAGAGGAAGTCAATGGCAGCACGATTTTGATGTGTGGCCTGTCTGGTAATTTCCTCGTCTTCTAGGAGAGAGCTGATGGCAGTGGACGTCAAGTTTGCCTGTTTGATCACCCAGCACTCTAGGTGACCCAATTCACCTAGAGCTTTGGCTGCTGCGACCCATGGAAGGAACAGGGACACAGCAACTCTTTTTGACTTGGCCCAATGAAGAATTTCTGAATCACAATTTGGGTCCACATTGTCAGCACTCCTTTTTTGAATTTTGTGTGCCAATTTGTTTTTGTGAGTCCATTCACCAATTAAAGTTTGGTTGGGGGTCAATATGAACAGCCGCCCTATAGTACATGGCCCTCCTAAAAGCCGAGACGGAATTCCTGCCCATGCCCGATCCCCACAAATCAAGAACAATCCCTTAGGGAGGCTCTTGGGACTTGAGTGAGATGGGTTGTCTGCTGCAATATGGCTTATATTATGACACCACCTTTTTGCAGTAAACTCCCCTTGATATTGTCTTACATTGTGGTACTCGTCAGTACTATAAGGTTTTGGGAAGACGGAAAAATGTATGCAGTATGACGCAGGGGAAGAACCCAATTACTCTAACTCTTGGGATTCCTGAGCCATCTTGGGCAAACTCCGCAACCACTCCTCTAAGGGGCTCACGATCACCGCAGCTTGCTGCTGATGATCCTTGTGTGGTTGGGAGGTGTGTGACTCTGGTATCTCGTTGGACCTATATGTGCCCGAACCTGCTGGAAATTCTTCAGCCTGCAATGGAATTCCTACCAGACA
>JANPWX010019112.1:0-11583 GCA_024734555.1 Trochalopteron elliotii
TTGTGGGGACAAATCAGGTGGGACAAATCGAGGGACCCCAAAAAACAGCGAGGGGACCCCCCCGGAGTGACGTGGGGACACTTTTTGATAAGTTTTTGTCACGGTTTCCCACAGTCGCCGGGGGGAGCTGGGGGTCCCTGTCCCCTCCCGGGGGATCGGGGGGTCCCTGTGGGGATCGGGGGGTCCCTGCCGCCCCCCGGAGGGACAGGGGTGGCCGAGGCGGGGGTGGACGTGTCCTGCAGCACAAGCAGCTCGGCCCCGCCGGGCATTGTCCCCACGGAGCCCCGTGGTCATTGTTCCCGGCGCGGCGGGAGACGGAGGGAGGGCACATTTCCACGCCTCGGTCCCCCCTTCTCTTTTTTCCCCGACATCTCACCTCTCCCCCCGCTCACTCAACATCGGGATGTTAATCTGGGGTTTTGGGTGGGGGGGGAAAAAGGGGGAAATCCCATCCATCCCCGGGAAAAAAATTTAAAAATTAAAAATTAAAAACACAAAAATTAAATAAAAAAGAAATTAAATTTAAAAAGAAATTAAAAATAAATATAAAAATTATTTAAATTTAAAAAATAAATTAAATTTTTTTTAAATTAAAAAATTAAATTTGAACAAATTAAAAATTAAATTTAAAAATAAATTAAAATAAATTAATTTTTAAAAATTAAAAAATAAATTTAAAATAAATTAAAAATTAAATTAAAATTTAAAATAATAATTTAAAAATTAAAAATAATTTAAAATATGAAGGCGAGGGAAAGGGAAGCGTGGGNAATAAATTAAAAATTAAATTAAATTTTAAAATAATAATTTAAAAATTAAAAATAATTTAAAATATGAAGGCGAGGGAAAGGGAAGCGTGGGTTTCCCCCCTCGGAGACTTCCTCCAAGTTGAGGGAGATACGAGAGGGAGGAAAGGGAAGCGGAGCAGCTGCCGGTGCCCGCCCAGCCCCTTCCCCTCCCCGGCAGCACCGGCAGCTCAACCGGAGAGTTCAGTGCGGGGCAAAGGAGAGGAAAAGGAGGCAAAACAAAAATAAATAAATAAAAAACCGAGGAGGGGAGTAAGGCGGGGATTCTTTACCTCCCTCCGCACCTCTGCATCCATTGATGACTTTAGCGGGAACCACCGGCAAAACCTCCGGGGCCGGTTTGGGGAGAACCGGTACCGGAACCGGAGGCCGGGGCCGCCGGTGCCCGCCCAGCCCCTGCCCCTCACCGGCAGCACCGGCAGCACAACCGGGGAGTTCATTGCGGGGCAAGCGAGAGGAGAAAAATAAATAAATAAAAAAGCCAAGGAGGGGATTATTTACCTCCCTCCGCATCCATTAATGATTTAGCGGGAACCACCGGCAAAACCTCCGGGGCCGGTTTGGGCAGAACCGGTACCGGAACCGGTCCCGGGGCCGTCCAGGAGCTGCGGAGCCCGGAGAGCACCGGGAGGGCCGTGCCGGTAAACCGGAGCTCCCCCGGATCACGTTGTCTTTACGTGGGGTTAAACACGGAACGTCCGAATGAAATCCCGGGGTTTGAATCCCTGAACCCCCCCCCGAGCATCATCATCATCATCATCATCATCATCACCGGGCAGCTCCCGCCGTTACCGGGAGGGCCTCGGGATCGAGGTGAAGAAAGGGGCGGATTCTGCCCAAAAAACATCCATTTTGTGCTTTTTGGAAATGGAGATGGGAGAGAGGAGGGGAAAAAATTCAATAAATGCATCTTTTTCTTTTTTTTTTTTGCCTTTTTTTTTTCCTCGCTTTCTCCATATTTTTTTTACTACGTAAGGAATGACGTGCTCGCGTCGGGAGCGGGATAGGTTAACCCGGAGCTCGGAAAAAGGAGGGAGGGAGGGGGGAAAAACCAAGAAAAACCAGGCTGAGAGAGCGGGGGGAGAGCGCGGGGGCGGCTCTGGCAGCAGCCGAACCTAAAAATAACGAGGGATTTATTATTTTGGGGAGAAAAAAAAAAAAGAGAGACATAAAAATAAAAATAAAAAATAGAAATTAATAATAAAAATAATAATAATAATAACAACAACAATCCGGCTGACCCCGCCAATGCGGGGTGCAGGTGACATCGGCACCCCCACAACGCCTTCCCCCTCAGATTTTGGGGTGCGGAGGGAGGATTTGGGGACGTCTCCTTGTCATTTCCCCCCTTTCCGCAGTCGTTGCGGGATTTCTGGATTGAAATAAAGCAGAAATTGGCTATTTTAAAAAATTTAACTCGACCCCAAATCGCTCGCTGCTCCGAGGTTAACACCTCCAAGATCTCGGGGAAGAGGCTGGGAATGAATTCCCGCTTTCCCCAGCTCCTCCGGGGCTCGCCGGGATTTAGGGAGGGCTAAAAATAATAATAATAAAAATAAAATAATATAAATAAATAAAATAAGATACAATAAACATTAAAAATTAAAAAGTAAAAATAAATAAATAAAAATATAAATAAAATAATAAATAAAATAATAAATAATAATAAAAATAAAAATAAAAACAAAACCCGGGGGCTCCACGCAGCGCTCGGGGAGGGGTTTACACCCCAAATTCTGCCTCGGCTGCCGCTGGTACCGGAACCGGAACCGCCCCGGTGCTATCAGAGAGGCCTCGAGCTTTACCCTAATGAGCTCCGCTTATTAATTTCCTCATTAACGAATATTTCTCTCCGCCTAGCCGGGAGACACCGGGACTCCCGTTCCCGGTCACCCCCCGCCCGTCCCGGTCCAACCGGAGCTTCCCGGTGGTTCCTCCGCTCCCCGCCAAACCCCGGGAGGAACGGGAGGCCTGCTTTGGACTGTGAAACACCCCAAATTTTACGGCCAGCCTCCTAATTACCATAATTAGGTAATTAGGAGGCCCGGTGAGACCCCCGGGGGTTGCCCAGGGGATTTTCCCCCCGGTAAACTCCGCTTGGACCGGGCCGGGTTCCTCCAACCGCCCGGTACCGGCGGGTTCGCTGCCCCCCGACCCCCGGGAGCGCGGATTTAGGGGAGTGGGCGGCTTTATTTTGGGTTGGCTGATGGAGTTTTGATCAAAAATTCACCGCGAGGCGCGAGGCGCGGCGCCCGTGAATAATTCAGGGGTTTTGGAAAAAAAACAAGTGCGAGTTTGGGGCGGGGGGAGGATGAACAGGGGGAGAGGCGGCGCCCGGTGCCCGTCTGGGCCCCGGTTTGGAGGTTTTGGGGACGCCAGGAGGGGCCGGGAACCGGAGATCGCTCGTGGTAGCCCCGTGATGAGGCCCTGGTTACCGGGGGCCGGTCCCGGTTGGAGAGGGCGACCCTAAAGGGACACTGTGACAATCCTGAGGGTCCCCGGGGACACCGTGACAATCCCCGTGGCCACTGTGACAATCCCGAGTGTCCCCGTGACAATCCCGAGTGTCCCGGGGCTGTCTCGGAGCTCTGAGGGGTCTCACCTGCCCCGGGACCATCCCAGAGCTGAGGGATGGGGACACCTGGGGCACCCCAAGGCCACCCGGAGTGTCCCCTCGGAACGGGGCCATCCCTGTGTCCCCCGGAGATGAGGGGTGGGGACACCTGGGGGACCCAAAGGCCACCTGGGGTGTCCCCTCGGAGCCGACCCAAGGGATCCGGTGACAGGAAACAACCCAAAAACTCCCCAAACCCCAAACTCTGATGGGAAGGACCCCAAATTTGGGGCAGCAGACAAAGCCCCGGGGGCTCCGCTGGAGCCCCGGCACACCCCCGGGTGGGAACTGGGATTCACTGGGATTTACTGGGATTTACTGGGATTTACTGGGAAGGGGACACGGGGTGGCGGAGGTGGCCGGGCCGGGCCGTGGTGGCGCCTCTGTCGCTTCCCGGTGTCACCCTGAGGAAGATGAGGGTGGCTGGGTGACACTTTTGGGGCAGTGCCACCCTCTCCGCAGGGTTGGGGACACCCTGCAGCCAGGCTGGGGACAGAGGGACAGCCAGGCTTGGGGACAGAGGGACACAGAAAGGCTGGGGACAGAGGGACAGAAAGGTTGGGGACGTCCTGCAGCCAGGCTTGGGGACAGAGGGACACCAAGGCAGGGGACAGAAGGACACAGAACAGCTGGCAACAGAGGGCCAGTCAGGCCTGGGGACAGAGGGACACCAAGGCAAGGCTGGGGACACCCTGCAGCCAGACAGGGGACAGAGGGACACCAAGGCAGGGGACAGAGGGACACCGAGGCCTCTCAGCCGGACCACAGCGGCTGTGGGGACATCCCAGTGTCACCTCCCGAGCCCGGTTGGGGACAATGTCCCTACGGACCCGCCGGACGAGCGCGGCTCCAGCGCTCCCCGCGCTGCCCTCGGGCCCTTCCCGTGTCCGCGGCGTTGACATGCGACAATTTCCCCCCTCAGCGACACCGCCACCACCGCCACCCCCAGCCAGGACAGCCCTCAGCCCCTTCCCCGGGGGGGTCTCACCTCGCCCTGACATTTCCTGGCGTTCCTTCCGTGCCAGCGGGTTGCCATAGCGAATCTAAATCTTACAAACAAAACCGGGGAGGGAGAAAAAAAAAAGGCAAAAAAAAAAAGCAAAAAAACCCGGAAAAAAACCCCGGCCTCATTAGCATATATTCAAATGAGCCGTGCCGTAATGCGAACCACAAATCAAGGCGGTCGTTGTTATTCAACCAGCGTCGCTTTTACCACACAGACTGAAAATAAAATAAAATAAAATAAAATAAAATAAAATAAAATAAAATAAAATAAAATAAAATAATAAAATAAAATGGTACAAACCTGGTCCCAAAGGTGGCCCTGAGAGGACATGTCACCCTTAGAGGGGGTGGCCCTGGAGGGGGCATGTCACCCTTAAGAGGGGAGGTGCTGGACCCCCCAAAAATGTCCCTGTTGGGGGGGATGGCACTGATGGTGCTGCTGTCCCCTCCTTGGTGTCCCCTCTCTGCACTGTGGCCATACCCAGCCCACCACTGGCCCCACAGGGGATGATCTCCCAGCCCAAAAAAGCGGCAGAACCCCCAAACCCAGCCCAGGCCTGAGCTAAACCAGGCTCAGCTCAGCCAGGCCGGGCCCACCCCCCCATCACCCTGATTTAAGGGCTCTTTCTCCTTCTCCCCCCTGCTCTGAGACCCCCCCGAGAGGCTTTTTTTGGGGTCACCCAGGGGTGGGAGCTCCGAGGAGCTGAGCAGAGCAGGGGTGTCCCCGCTGTCACCCTCAGCGACCCCTGAGGGGTGGGGACACAAGGACACGTCCCTTGGGAACATCAATGCCGTGCCACCCCCAAAACCTGGGGCTGCCTTGACCCCAAAGAAACCTCTCAGGGGCTGCCCGACCCCCAAAACCACAGCGAGACACCCCGAGACCCCCCAAACTTTTTATTGGTGCCAAGATAATAAATATAAAAGAGCCCCTGGCTGGGACTGTCCCCTGTCCCCTGTCCCCCGTCCCCTGTCCCCCGTCCCCCGGAGGCGGAATCGGTGCTCTCGGTCCTGCTGCCACCGCGTGGCACTCGCCAGCCACTCCCGCTGGTTGGGGACACTCTGGTGGCGCGGGGACAGGACAGGCAGAGGGACAATGTCCCCACAGCACCGCGACAGCTGAAAGGAGGGGGCTTGGTGACTTTTTAGGGGGCTTCAGGGAGGTTTAGGGGGGCTGCACCCCCAGGGTGTGACAGGGTGACCCTGACCGATGTCACCGCTGGTGTCACCGCCACCTTCCCGAGGGGCTGAGGATGAGGAAGAAGCGAGGGGATGCTCCCCCAAAAAAGGGTTTTTTCTCCAAAAAAAGGGGGTTTCCCCAAAAAAAGGGGGTATTTTCCCCCAAAAAATGATTTTTTCCTCCTAAAAAGGGGGGTTTCCCCCAAAAAAGGGGTTTTTTTCCCCAAAAAAGATGGGTTTTTTCCCTTTTTCCCCTCACCCCACCGGCCCCGCTATCTCTGCCAAACGTCCACGGGCTGTCCCCTCCGCGCGGGGACACAGGGGACCCTCTGCTCGTCCTGCAGCGGCCGTGGTGGCCCCAGCGAGTAGGGAGGGAAGGGCTTGGTGAAATCCTGGCGGGGCTGGTGGGGGTCTCCGGGGGCTCGGGGGGCTTCGCTGAGGGACGCCAGGGTGGTCAGGGAGGGCTGGGGGGTGGCCGGGGGACAGCCCAGCCCCGGTGACACCCGCTCCGATTTGATGCTGATGGCCTGAGGGGACGAGCCGGGGACAGGGGGCGGCTCCTCCGAGGGGACGAGGCGGCTGCTGGCCCTGGGGAGAGAGGAGGAGGAGGAGGAAGATGAGGGTCCCCCTATCCTCTTTTCCCCCCTAGAGGAGTTGGGAGTCCCCCAAATTGCTGTCCCGGACTGGTTCTGGCCTAGCTGGGCACTGGGAGCCTGGGGGGTGACACGGTGGGGACATGGGGACAATGAGGACAAGATCTGCGGGAGGAATGGGCTGAGCTGGGGGTGCTGCAGGGGTGACCCCCAAGGCCACCCTGGTGGGTGGGGGGCTGTCCCTGGGTGCCAGCAGCGCCCACGGTGGGGAGGTGACACCCGTGGGTGCGGCAGAACGGGCTCATCCTCGCCTTGCCACCTCTGTCCCCTGCCCCAGGGTCACACCCTGTCCTTACCCCAGCGGTGCTGTGCCATCCCTGCCCTGTCCCCTGCCCTGTCCCCTGCCCTGTCCCCTGCCCTGTCCCCACCCCAGGGATACCCCTGTCCTTACCCCAGCGGTGCCCTGTCAACCCCGGTCTGTCCCCAGCTGCCCCCCGCCCTGTTCCCCCCTTGTCTTCCCCTTGTCCCCACCCTGTCCCCTGCCCTGTCCCTTGTCCCCTGCCCTGTCCCTTGTCCCCTGCCCTGTCCCCTCCCCTGTCGCCCCCGTCCTCACCCCATGGCCGCCCCGTCCCGGGGGTGCTGCCAGGCCGGGGGGGGCTGCAGGAACCCGGGGGGCGGCGGGACCTCGGCAGCCCCAAAATCTGCGGGGGGAGAGGGACAACAGTGAGCGGGGAGAGGGTGACAAAGGGAGGGGACAGCGCTGTCCCCAAGGCCGGGGAGGGGACAGGGACACTCGGGACTCACCCGGCTGGCTGAGGAAGGGGAAGGCGGCCAGGCCGTGACTCGGGGGGCTCAGGGTCTGCAGGGCGGGGTACAGCGGCCGCTGCGGGAAACGGGGGGACCCCAATGATTCTGTGCCCCAAAACCCCCAGAAACGGGGTGACCCCAATAAATCTGCGCCCCAAACACTCCGGAAACGAGGTGACCGGAATAATTCTGTACCCTAAAATCCCCAGAAATTGTGTGACCCCAATAATTCAGTACCCCCAAGGACTCTGGAAATGAGGTGACCCCAATCGGTTTTGTGCCCCAAACACCTCGTTTTTCACACCCTGGAAATGGGATGACCCAAATAATTCCGTGACCCAAACACCTGGAAACGAGGTGAGCCCCATCAGTTTTGTGCCTCAAAGACCCCAGAAATGGAGTGTGCCCCAAACAATCCAGAAACTGGGCGACCCCAATAATTTTGTTCCCCAAAACCCCCGAAAGCGGGGTGACCCAAATAATTCTGTGCCCCAAACACCTCAGAAATGAAGTGACCCCAATAATTTTGTCCCCCAAACGCCCAGGGGTGGACCCCTTCCCACCCCTCTCAGCAAATCCCCGGAGGAGGAGGGAGGGGGGTGGATGTGAGGAGCGGGATTTGGGGCGGGGATTTGGGGACACGTGGGTGGCTTTTGGGGACACTGGACTCACCGCAGCACCGCCTCCGCTGCGGCCGCTGGCCAACCCGCCCTGGGGGTCGCCACGCCGGCCCTCGGCCCCCAGGAACAGCGGCGGGGGCGTCCTGGTGGCCAGGGCGCGGCTCAGGGTGGTGGCCGGGAACAGGGGGTAGCCGAGACCTGGGGACAGAGGGGACAGCAGGACACACGGGTGACCCTCGGGGTGTCCCCGCGGTGGTGGCAGTGGTGGTGGCCCCAGAGCATGCATGGCACCAGTGATACTTCCTCCACGGCTTGTGACAGGAGGTGACACGCCAAGGCTGGAGGTGTCACAAACAGAGGACAAAACCCGGACCCTACTTTGGGTCCCGCTGGGATGTCCCCGTGGCGATGTCCAGCCCGCCTGCGGCCACCACGCTGTACCCACACAAGGATTTTGGGGCGCTGCCTGTCCCCATCCCGCCCCCTCGCACGGGGAGGGTTTTTTCTGGGTTTTGCGGCGTTTCCAGCCGTTTTTCTGTCCCCCTGTCACCGCCCCCCACCCCGTGCCGAGCTGTGCCACACAGGAGGGGACAGCGGGAGGGGACAGCCGGCTGGCACGGTGGTGGCACAGGAAGCCGCCGGAGGGAGGTTTCGGGGCCGGTGTTTCCGCAGCTGCGGCCCCGTTCCTGCCCACGCAGCCGCCCCGGCCCCGCTCCCGGTAAATCCCCGCGACGGGAGCTTTGCATGCGGGGCCCGGCCGGGAAAACCCCCGCGGGCTGCGGGGGAGCGTGGAGGGGACGGGGTGGCCTTGGAGGGAATGGGGTGCCCGTGGCGGGGTGTCCATGACAGGGATGGGGTGTCCATGAAGGGAATGGGGTGGCCTTGGAAGGAGTGGGGTGGCCTTGGAGGGAATGGAGTGGCCGTGTCAGGATGGGGTGGCCGTGGTGGGCATGGGGTGCACATGGTTTAATGGGGTCTCCTTGGAGGGAATGGGGTGCCCGTGGCGGGGTGTCCGTGACAGGGATGGGGTGGCCCTGGAGGGAGCGGGGTGGCCATGGAAAGGACAGAGTGTCCACAGTGGGAATGGGGTGTCCAGGGTGATGATGGGGTGTCTGTGACAGGGATGGGGTGCCCATGGCAGGGACAGGGTGCCCATGGTGGTGACAAGGTGCCCAGGGTGGGGACAGCACACCCATGGCAGGGATGGGGTGACCATGGTGGTGGTGGAGTCCCCAGGGGGGTGACAGGGTGCCCAGGGTTGTGACAGTACCCCCCTGGCAGGGACAGGGTGCCCAGGGTGGTGACAGGGTGGTGACAGCACCCCCACGGCAGGGTCCCTTGCCCCGCAGTGTCCCCAGCTGAGGGTCCCCAGCCTACCTGTGGGCAGTGGCCCTGGGGACCGTCCCGGTGTCTTTGTGGTGGCTCTGAGGGCGGGGGGGCGGCCCTGGCCCTGGGGGGAGCTGCTGCTGCTGCCCAGGGAGGGGTCCGAGGGTGGGGAACTGCCACAGGCGGCCTCGGGCAGGGACAGCGGGGCCTGGGGGGACACGGGGGTCACACGGGGGTCACACGGGGGTCACACGGGGGTCACACGGGGGTCACACGGGGGTCACACGGGGACAGCAGGGCCTGGGGACACACAGGGGGTCACACAGGGACAGCGGGTCCTGGGGACACAAGGGGAGACATGGGGTCACACGGGGGTCGGGGACACACGGGGGACACACAGGGGTCACACAAGGTCAGGGACACACAGGGGACAGGGACAGGGACCCTCAGGACCCTTCAGGACAAACCAGAGGTCAAGGACAGGGATGTGACAGGACCCTTGGGGACCCTCAGGACCCTTGAGAAACCCAGGACGGGGAGGGGATGGGGACTCTTGGGGACCCTCAGGACCTTGCAGGACAAACCAAGGTCAAGGACAGGGACAGGGACAGGACAGGACCTTCGGGGACCTCGGGACCCTTCAGGACAAACCAGAACCCAAACACAGTGACCCTTGGGGACCCCTTGGGTGACCCCACCCATACTCACATAAAACCTGGGCCTCGCCAGCGACAGATCCACTCCCTCCCCGATCCTTCTCCCCTTTTCCCCGGGCGGCTCCGGCCCCTCCTCCAGCTCCAGCTCGTGGCTCTCCAAGCCCAGCCCTTTGCGCTTCAGCGTCTGCGGGGACACGGGGAGGCGACACTGAGCGTGTCCCCTGCTGTCCCCTCGGTGCCCCGGGGACAGGGAGGGGAGGGAGGCGACACTGAGCATGTCCCCTGCTGTCCCCCCATGCCCCGGCGGCGGGGAGGGGAGGGAGCCGCTGTCACCTCGAGGATGTCGCTGTTGGTGCGGCTCTCGTGGGGCTCGCTGTACTCGGTGTACTTGAGCAGCACCCTGTCCATGTCGGTGCTGGCGTACTGGAACAGGCGGTTGGTGCTGTTGAAGATGATCAGGGCGATCTCGCAGTCGCACAGAACGCTCAGCTCGTACGCCTTCTTCATCAGACCGAATTTCCGCTTGGTGAAGGTCACCTGAGGGCGGGGATGGGGGTGAAAACCCCCCAAAACACAGCCCGCAGTTGTCCGAAAAATGACCCCCAAAGGAGTGGTGGCAGTGGGGTGGTTTTGAGTCGAGAATGGGTGTGAAACCCCCCGCAAAAACCGGCCCTGAGTTGTCCCAAAAATTACCTTCAATGTGGTGGGTTTGAGTTGGGGATGAGCATGAAAACTCCCCAAAAAATGGCGTCGAGTTGTCCAAAAAATGATCTCCAAGGTGGTGGTGGCAGTGGGGTGGTTTTGAGTTGGGGATGGGCATGAAAACCCCCCCAAAAAATTATCTTCAATGTGGTGGGTTTGAGCTGGGGATGAGCATGAACCCCCCCAAAAAATGGTGTCGAGTTGTCCAAAAATTATCTCCAAGGTGGTGGTGGCAGTGGGGTGGTTTTGAGTCGGGGACGGGTGTGAAACCCCCTCGAAAAACGGCCCTGATTTGTCCCAAAAATTATCTTCAAGGTGGTGGGTTTGAGTCAGGGATGGGTGTAAAAATCCCCCCAAAAAAGGCCTCGAATTGTCCCAAAAATTATCTCCAAAGGGGTGGTGGCAGCGGAGTGGTTTTGAGTCCTGTCCCTTTTGTCCCCACCTCGTCCCCGCCTCGTCCCCTACCTGCCGGTTCCTCTGATCCAAAATCCGGCTGATCTGGATTTTTTTCCGGCCCATTTTCACCTCCTGCTCCTCTGGAAGAAAGAACAATAAACCCCTGAGCCCTCACAGCCCTCGGGGCAGTCCCCGGCCAGAGTCCGCCCCGGCGCCGCCAAAAATAAATTTGGCTGTTGAAAAAAAAATCAAATTGTGGAGGAAGTTCGGTTGTTTCTTTTTGATGGTGGTGGCCAAGCGGAAAATGGGGGGAAAAATGGGAAATTCTGCTGGGTTAGAGGGGGAAAAAAATCCCCTTGGCCTTGCCCAGTCACCCCAGTCCATCACCCCCAGGGCACCCCTGAGCACCTTTGGGTGTCGGCTGCTGTTATCCCAAACCCTTCAGTGGGATTTTGGGATGGGGAATTCTCACCCCAAACCCTTCAGCGGGATTTTGGGATGGGGAATTCTCACCCCAAACCCTTCAGCGGGATTTTGGGATGGGGAATTCTCACCCCAAACCCTCAGGGGCAGCTCCGAGGCTGCTCCTGAAGCTGCTCCGTGGGATGTGGGGAAGGCGTTTAAAAAGGGGCTGGGCTGACCAACCCCTTAAACAAAAAGGGTTTGGTTTTAGCTTCAAATTTGGGGATTTTTTTTTTTTTTTAATATATATATATTTTTTTTCAGACTAAATTTGACCTCCACAGGCCAGGAAGTGGCTGCACGAGGAGACAAAATGAAACCACCCACCCACTCCTGAGGCCACGTGAGCCAGCAGGGACACCAGGCTGGTGACCCCCCCCCCATGCCACCCTGGGGTGCTGCCACCCCCCCTGAGCC
>JANPWX010019113.1:0-12155 GCA_024734555.1 Trochalopteron elliotii
CCCCAGAAAGAATTTGGGAATCCCAGCAGGAATTTTGGGAATCCCAGCAGGAATCCCAGCAGGAATTTNNNNGGGAATCCCAGCAGGAATTTTGGGAATCCCAGCAGGAATCCCAGCAGGAATTTAGGGATTCCAGAAAGAATTTGGGGATCTCAGCAGGAATTTAGGAATCCCAGCAGGAATTTGGGGATCCCAGCAGGAATCTCCAGGAGCAGAACAGGGAACACAGGAAACATTTCCCCCCTTTCCCTCCTCCCCAAACCCATCCAAAAAGGGCCAAAATTCCCCCCAAAACCACGACCTGGGCTGGGATTTTCCCATCCCTTTGGAAAACTGGGAATTCTCCTCCTTCCCACCCCACTAATGAACACACCCAGCTCCAAACCATTCCAGGAGTTCCCATCCCATCCCCTGGAACATTCCCAGCTCTCCAGGGAGAGGTGGGGAAAGGGATTCAATCCCAATTTTTTCGGTGTGTCCTGAGCTGCAAACCAGGAAAATGGAGGCGATTAACGAGCTTTATTAACGAGGGCAGCTCATTAAAGGAGTCAACAAACACGGAGCCACTTCCAGAGGGAGCAGGATTTCCCTGGATTTGGGACTCACAAAGCAAACCCCGGGTTTTCCAAGGGATTTTTGGGGGTTTTGAGGGGAGCAGAGGTGGTTGTGTCACAACCAGGAGTTGGGAAGAGCCGCCCTTCCCCCTCTGGAAAAAAATTGGGATAAAAGTGCAGGAAAACCTGGGAACAAAGACAAAAATTCCTGCTAAATGTGGGGGAAAACCCCTCAATGTGGCATTGCAGGGTGGGGAAAACCATGGAAAAGAGGATGGGAATGGCCAAGGGGAGGGAGTGGGGGGAAAGCTGGGATGGAGGAGTGGGAATTTCCTCGTCCAGGAGAATTCCTAACGGAACTGGAGGGGGCTGATGCGCAGCCCCAGCACGTCCTTCCCGATCTCCGTCACCTGCAGGGACAAAGACAGGGTTCAGGGGTGAAAATCTGGGGTTTAGGGGTCAAAATTCAGAATTTAAGGGGGAAAATTCAGGATTTAGGGGTGAAAATCTGGGATTTAGGGGTGAAAATCTGGGGTTTAGGGGTGAAAATTTGGAGTTTAAGGGTGAAAATTTGGGATTTAGGGGTGAAAATCTGGGGTTTAGGGGTGAAAATTTGGGATTTAGGGGTAAAAACTCGGGATTTAGGGGTGAGAATTCAGGATTTAGGAGTTGGGTTTGTGACTGTCGCTCCTGGGCCTGTGCTGGGAGTGTCCTGAGATCCCTTGGGAGGATTTGGGTGTGAATTTGAGGGATTGGGGTGGAAATTTGAGGGATTGGGGTGGAAATTTGAGGGGATATTTCAGCTATTTCCACAGATATTTGAGATATTTCCATGGATGGATAAAATTCCCCCTCAGCCTCCTCCAGACCAAGCAGGCCCAACTCCCACAGGCCTTCCTTGCAGGGAAAACATTCCAGAGTCTAAATCCCCTCTCAGAGGAGAGATTTTTAGGGACATTTGAGATATTTCCACGAGTATTGAAGATATTTCCATGGATATTGAAGATATTTCCATGGATGAACAAGATTCCCCCTCAGCCTCCTCCAGACCAACTCCCACAGGCCTTCCTTGTGGAAAAGACCCCAAATCTTCTCTCAGAGGAGAGATTTCTAGGGATATATGAGGTATTTCCATGAATATTTGAGCTATTTCCATGAATATTGATGACGTTTCCACGGATGCACAAGATTCCCCCTCAGCCTCCTCCAGACCAACCCCCTCAGGCCTTCCTTGTGGGAAACACCCCAAATCCCCTCTCACAGGAGAGATTTCTGGGGATATATGAGGTATTTCCATGAATATTTGAGCTATTTCCATGAATATTGAAGATATTTCCATGGATGAACAAGATTCCCCCTCAGCCTCCTCCACACCAACTCCCAGAGGCCTTCCTTGTGGGAAACACCCCAAATCCCCTCTCAGAGGAGAGATTTCTGGGGATATATGAGGTATTTCCATGAATATTTGAGCTATTTCCATGAATATTGAAGATATTTCCACGGATGCACAAGATTCCCCCTCAGCCTCCTCCAGACCAACCCCCTCAGGCCTTCCTTGTGGGAAACACCCCAAATCCCCTCTGAGAAGAGAGATTTCTGGGGATATTTGAGCTATTTCCAAGAATATTGAAGATATTTCCATGAATATTGAAGATATTTCCATGGATGAACAAGATTCCCCCTCAGCCTCCTCCAGACCAACCCCCTCAGGCCTTCCTTGTGGCAAACACCCCAAACCCCCTCCGGAAACACAAAATGTCCGCCCTAAGCACAGCAGTGACCCCTGAGAACACCTCCACAGCCCGGATCTCCCCAGCCCACAGCCCGGCAGGGTGTGACTCCCCGGGGAATGGTGTCACCCTCACCGTGGTGACGCGGCAGACCTGCCCGCGGAACTCGGGGCTGTAGCAGGCCCCGCTGAGGGGACACTTCTCCAGGGCCTTGCCGCGGTAGATGGGCCGGTAGGAGGCGGCGCAGATGTCGAAGGGGTTGTGCTGGTCGTAGTTGAGCTGGTGGCTGTCGCTGGGGTTTTTCTCGCACGCCGCCAGGATCTTCCGCGTCTGGGAAATGGCAGCGCCGTGAGGGCGGGGATGGGGACAGCCCAAAAATGGGTCAGAGAGGGGGTTTCTAACAGCTCGAGTTTGGGGACATGGACAGCCCAAAAATGGGTCAGAGAGGGGGTTTCAAACATGAGGGACTTGGGGACAAGGACACCCAAAAATGGGGTCAGACTGGGGGTTTCACACCTGAGGGACTCACCAACAGTTTGGGGACACGGACAGCCCAAAAATTGGTCAGAGAGGGGGTTTCAAACATGAGGGACTTGGGGACAGGGACACTCCAAAAATGGGGTCACTGTGGGAGTTTCACACCTGAGAGATTCACTGAGGGTTTGGGGACAGAGACAACTCTAAAAATGGAGTCAGAGTGGGGGTTTCACACCTGAGGGACTCAGCTCAGATCTGGGGACAAGGACACTCCCAAAAATGGGGTCACAGTGAGGGTTTCAAACAGCTTGGGTATGGGGATGGTGACACCCCAAAAATGGGGTCATAGTAGGGGTTTCACACCTGAGGGACTCACCGAGGGTTTGGGGATAAGGACACCCAAAAATGGGTCAGAGTGGGGGTTTCACACTTTGAGGGACTCAGGGACAGTGACACCCCAAAAATGGGGTCATAGTGGGGTTTCTAACATGAGGGCCTCAGCTCAGATTTGGGGACAAGGACACACCAAAAATGGGGTCAGGGGGATATTTAGGGACAGGGCAATTTGGGCTCTTACCTGCTGCGTTTGGGGACAGGGCCATTTGGGGACAGGGATACTGGGGACAGGGCCATTTGGGGTCTCACCTGCTGGGCCACCTCGGGCTTGGGGCCCAGCTCGAGCAGGCGCCGGGCGAAGGTGGCGGCTGTCTTGAAGTTCTTGAGTTTGAAGAAGAGGTTGAGGGCGGTGCGGAGCACCAGGATCATGTGCACGGGCTGCAGGTTGGAGTGGGTGAAGTAGGCGGCCATCTGTCAGGGAAAGCATGGAAAACCCCCTTAAAATCCTTGGGAATAACAGCAATTGTGACAGGGAATCTCTTTTCTCCAAGCAGCCCCTGCTGTGTTTGTGTCGAAGGTGGAATTGCAAATTTGCAGTGAGTTCTTTCCCATTTTGGGAATCCCACTTTTCCCCCTTCAGGAATTCCCATGTTTCCCCTCAGAAATTCCCACCTTTTCCCCTGAGGAGTTCCTACCTTTTCCCCTCAGGAGTTCCAACCTTTTCCCCTCAGAAATTCCAACCTTTTCCCCTCAGAAATCCCACATTTTCCCCCTCAGGAATCCCACACTTCCCTCCTCAAGAATCCTGCATTTACCCCTCAGCAATTCCCTGTTTTCTCCCTCAGGCCTCCCTCACCTCACAGATCCTCTTCTGCTGCTCCAGAGTCTCCTTGGGCAGCTTCTTCCTCTCGATCTCCATGGACAATCCCACGATGTATTCCCGGCAAATGGCGATCAGCTGCTGTGCCTTTGGGACAAAACCAGGGATCAAACTGGGACAAAAATAGGGATCAAACCCTTCCCTGGGGACACCCCAGGATCGGGAGTGGGATTCCCACATTTCCCCCCTCAGGACTCCCACATATTCCCCCCTCAGAAATCCCCACATCTCCCCCCTCAGGAATTCCATGTTTTCCAGGTCAGGACTCCCACATTTTCTCCTCAGAAATCCCACATTTCCCCCTCAGGATTCCCACATTTGGCTCCTCAGGAATTCTGTGGTTTTCCCCTCAGGAATTCCACATTTCTCCCCTCAGGAAATTTCCACATTTGCCCCCTCAGTAACTCCCACATTTTTTCCTCAGAAATCCCACATTTTCTCCTCAGAAATCCCACCTTTTCTCCTCAGAAATTCCCACATTTCCCTCCTCAGGAATTCTGTGGTTTTCCCCTCAGGAATTCCACATTTCTCCCCTCAGAAATCACCACATTTCCCCACAGGAATTCCACATTTTCCCCTCAGAAATCCCCACATGTACCCCCTCAGGAATTCCACATTTGCCCCCTCAGAAATCCCACATTTTCTCCTCAGAAATGCGCCCATTTTCCCTCTCAGGCATCCCGCCGGGATGACACCCCTCACCTCGGCGATCTCCTGCTTGTTGTCCACCACCAGCAGGGGGACGCTGAGCAGGATCAGGCGGAATTTCTCCACGGCCTCCTCAAATTTACCGGCCGTGGTGAGCTGGTAGCAGAGCTGCAGCCGCTGGATCAGGTCATTGAGCTTCAGCCCCACGGCCGGCAGCGCGTTCTTCGGGCCCGCCTCCTTCCTGGGATCCCGAGGATTTGGGGATTTAAGGATCGATTTGGGGATTTTAGGGATCGATTTTGGGATTTTAGGGATTGGGGGTTTGTGTGGGTGGGATGGAATTCCAGGAGCGGCCAGGCCAGGAATTCCTGTGAAGCCTCCAGGGATGAGGATTCAACCCTCCCCAAACCCCTTCCTGATGATTCCCAACCCTTTTTCTGTGGAAAAATCATCCCAAATATCCAACCCTGGCCCAGTTCGAGGCTGTTCCCTCTTGTCCTGGCCCCGTTCCCTGGGATCAGATCTCAAATCCCCCCTGGAGGATCCCAAAATCCACCCCCTGGATCCTCCTTTTCTCGAGGCTGAGCCCCCCCAGCTCCCTCAGGATTCTCCAGACCCTTTTCCAGCTGCTCCAGCTCCATTCCCTGGACACTTCTCACTTCCCAACCCATCATTCCATGAGGATCCAGCCCTGGATATTCCCTGGATTTTGCCCTGAGCTCAGCCCCAAACCCATCTCTGCCCCTCCACAATTTCCAGATTTCTCCACAAACTGTGAATTCCGGCTCCTCCCCATCCCTGGAGGCACCCAAGGAATTCCTGACAGCTCAGACTCATCCCCAACCTCATAAATCCAGGATTTTTCTCTGGGAAGAGCATTCCCAGGAGGCTGGAAAATCCCTGGAACGTGGGCAAAGGCACTCACCAGTTTCTGTGTGGGAATCCATACATGGCAGGGAGGCTGGGAAGAGCCTGGAATGTCGTCCTGCCTCGGGAAAAGGTCTGCATGAAAAGCTGCTTGTAGGGCCCAAAATTGGTCACTCCCACCTGGTCATGGAGCAGCTGATGGGAAAAAAAAAGAAATAAAAAAATCATGGACTGGGTCAGGAGAAGCTGGACCAGGCAGCAGTGAGGCCTCACTTTGGGTTGTTTCCACAGGGAAACGGGGATGGAATTTTCCCAAATGGACACAAAGCAAAGATTTGGGGTGGAGCAGGGAAAATAAAGGGGAAAAGGCAGCGTTTTTCCATGAAAAATTCCATGGAGAACTCACCCTCATGGCTGTCTCGAAGGATCCTGCCAGGATGTGATCCACGGGGAGCTGGGAGTTGTTGCACCACACCTGGGAAAGAGGGAAGGGAATCCAGGTGGGATTGGGATGGGCAGAGTTCCCACAACGGAATTCCCATGCTAGGCTCACAAATCCCCTAAAAAACCTCCCAAAAAAGAAGGGGAAAAAGATGAAATTCCTGGTTTTCTGAGGATTTTACCTGGGCTGGGCTGGTGCCTTTGGTGGGGGGCACAAAGAATCCATCCTCAGCTGTTCCTGCAGGGCCGGCTGGGACATCCTGAGGGGGAAAATCCCAAAATTCCAGCTGAGATCCGGCTGGAAGATCCCAGAGAACATTCCCTGCTTCCCAAATTCCCAAGGAACGGGCACTGGGATGCCCCAGGATCCTCCTACCAGCTCGGGGGGAAGATCCAAATCCTCTTCCACTTCCCATCCTCCTCCTTCCTCCTGCCCTTTTCCTGCTCCTTCCTCTCCGAATCCTTCCCCGGCGTCCACGAATCCGTCTGCAGGGAATGGCAGGGAATGCCACAGGGATCCCAGGGGTGCAGGGAATGGAGTTTTCCCAAGGAAAATGAGGAAGATTCCAGGATTTTCCCACCTTCATCCAGCTGCAGCTCGGCGTCCTCACCCCAGCCCTCGGTGCCCACGGTGTCCATGTCGATGTCGGCAGCCAGGGCTCCTCCTTTTCCTAAAAAAAAACATGGAAAATCCCTCAGGGAAGAATCCCATGAGGGGAAAACCCTACCCTGCCCTTGTGCTGTTGCATCTCGGGGTGGGATTTTGAGGAATTTTGGGGTTATGAGGGCGGGGGAGAGCTCCAGGATGGTGGGATGGATCCCCAGAACTCCAGAGATTCCTTGGACACCTCCAGGGATGTGGATCCAGCTCCCCCCTGAGTCCCTCCTGATGCTTCCCAAGCCTTTTCCCATGGAAAAAATCACCCCAAATTTCCCACCCTGGCCCAGCTCGAGGCTGTTCCCTCCTGTCCTGGCCCCGTTCCCTGGGATCAGATCCCAAATCCCCCCTGGAGGATCCCAAAATCCCCCCTGGATCCCCCTTGTCTCCAGGCTAAGCCTCCCCAGCTCCCTCAGGATGTTCCATTCCCTTTTCCTGCTGCTCATTCCATGATTTCCCACATGAGAAGGATGGGAGGAACTTTTCCACAGGAATTGATTCCCATTCTCGGGAAAGGCTTTACCAGCCCCAATTCCCAAATCCCAAATCCTCAGGATCTTGGCCATTCCCACGGCTCAATCCCATCCCATTTCCTCCCATCCCACCCTCCCATCCTCTTTCCCCCATTTCTGGAACATTCCCTGAGTTTTTCACGGGGGGAACCTCCCCGTGCTGATCCCAAACACCCCAGGGAATCCAGGAATGTGGGGAATGTCGGGAATTCCCACCTTTCCCGGCGATGGAGCCCTCGAAGAAGCCTTTGGACACGGTCAGCAGGGGCCAGTTGGTGTCCAGGGGCAGCACTGGGGCTGGGGGCTGCAGCAGCCGCGCCTCGGGATCCACGGCTGGGATCTGGGAATGGCCAGGGAAACGTTGGGAAAATCCATCTGATCCTTGGGATCCCGGCCCTGCCCTGAGCTGGTGGGGCTCAGAAAGGAGATTCTTCTGCAGCATTGTCACCTCCTTCCTGAATTCCAGGGGTTTCCAGGAGTTCCCCCCTGGATCTCACTGCTCCCTTCCTGAATTCCAGGGGTTTTCCAGGAGTTCTCCCACCCCCTCCTTCCCGAATTCCAGGATGGAATTCTCTCCAGGAGTTCTCTCCATTGGACCCCACTGTTCCCTCCTTCCTGAATTCCAGGAGCTCTCCCCAATGGATCCCACTGGATCCCACTGCTCCCTCCTTCCTGAATTCCAGGGGTTTTCCAGGAATTATCCCCACTGGATCCCACTGTTCCCTTCCCAAGTTCCAGGAGTTTTCCAGGATTTCCCCCATCCCCTGCTTCCTGAATTCCAGGAGTTTTCCAGGATTTCCCCCCCATCCCCACCATTCCCTCCCTCTCAAATTCCAGGTGTTTTCCTCACTGGATCCCACTCTTCCCATCCCAATTTCCAGGAGTTTTCCAAGATTTCCCCCCCATCCCCACCCTCCCTCCCTCCCTCATTCCCGGAGTTTTCCCGGAGTTTTCCTGGTGTTTTCCCACCGTCTCCTTCTCAGGATCGAAGGATTCCCGCAGGCTCTCGGCCTCCTCGTCCAGCCCGTGTGTGGCAGCTGTCAGGAATGCCAGGGATTCTGGAAAAATGGGAATGGCCCTGGGAATGAGCAGGGAAATACTGGGAATGGCCACTGGAATAATGGGAATGACCTCGGGAAATACTGGGAATGGCCTCAGGAATGATGGGAAATACTGGGAACAGCCCCTGGAAAAATGGGAATGGCCATTGGAAAAATGGGAATGGCCATTGGAATAACAGGAAATACTGGGAATGGCCATTGGAAAAACAGGAATGACCTTGGGAATGAGCAGGGAAAATACTGGGAATGGCCTCAGGAATGATGGGAAATACTGGGAATGGCCATTGGAATAACAGGAAATACTGGGAATGGCCACTGNTCCCAGAAAATTCCCAAAAAATTCCCAGACAATCCCCACCTTTTCTGCTGGACGTCGAAGAGGGTGATGGAGTCGGAGTCCCTGAGCAGCAAATTCCCGGTGCCCGCGTAGAAAATCTCATCACAGTTGGGGACTGGAACCTTCTTGGTGATCTCATTCTTCAGGTTCTTGATCAGGATCTGTCCCCCCAAGGGAAGACAATTCCAGGAATTTTTTTAGGGATTTTTTAGAGATTTTTTTGGATTTTTTTTTTTTTTTTAAATTTTTTTTTTTTTGATTTTTGTGGTTTTTGGGGTTGGGTTTTTCCAGGATGCAGGGGATCAGGCTCCCCTGCATCCAATCCCTGTTATCCCAATCCCAACCCTTTTTTATGGGATCAGACCCCCTCCCATTTTCCCAATTCCTGTTATCCCAATCCCAACCCTTTTTTATGGGATCAGCCCCCACTGGACCCCATCCCCGTTATCCCAATTCCTGTTATCCCAAACCCAACCCCTTTTTCTGGGATCAAGCCCCCTCTGGATCCAATCCCCATGATCCCAATTTCCCAAATTTCCCCCAGATTTTTGGGATTCTCACCGAGTGCATCCTGTCCAGGACGGCGAATCTGTTCCGAGCCACCCACACGGCCGTGAGCCCCGAGGAGCGCTTCCCTTCTGGAGCTGNATCCTGTCCCACCCACACGGCCGTGAGCCCCGAGGAGCGCTTCCCTTCTGGAGCTGAGACCCCCAAAAACCCCAAAAAACCCCAAATCAACCCCAAATCAACCCCAAATCAAACCAGGAATACAGCCAAGATTTATGGGATTTATGGGATCTATGGGATTGTGATGGGATCTATGGGATCTAAGGGATTTATGGGGTCCTGTCCCACCCACACGGCCGTGAGCCCAGAGGAGCGCTTCCCTTCTGGAGCTGGGACCCCAAAAACACCCCAAAAAACCCCAAATCAACCCCAAATAAACCTCAAATCAACCCCAAATCAAACCAGGAATACAGCCAAGATTTATGGGATTTATGGGATCAATGGGATCTATGGGGTCCTGTCCCACCCACACGGCCGTGAGCCCCGAGGAGCGCTTCCCTTCTGGAGCTGGGACCCCAAAAACACCCCAAATTAACCCCCAAAAACCCCAAATCAACCCCAAATCAACCCCAAATCACACCCAGAATCCAGCCAGGATTTATGGGATTTATGGGATTAATGGGATCTATGGGATTTATGGGGTCCTGTCCCACCCACACGGCCATGAGCCCCGAGGAGCCTTTCCCTTCTGGAGCTGAGACCCCAAAAACACCCCAAAAAACCCCAAATCAACCCCAAAAAACTCCAAATAAACCCAGGATTTATAGAATTTATGGGGTTTATGGGATGGGATTTATAGGATGGGTTTGGGACAGGATAAGGATGAGACTGGGATGGGATTTATGGGATAAAATGGGATTTATAGGATGGGATTTTTGGGATAGGATGGGATTTATGGGATGGGATTGGGATAGAATTAATGGGATTTTTGGGGATTTTCTGCCCCCCAAAAAGTGGAATTTGAGGGGTTTTCCCCAAAATTCTGGGGTTTGAGGGATTTCCCTCCCCAAAAAATCAGGGATTTGAGGGACTTTTCCCAAAAAAATTTGGGATTTGAAGGATTTCCCTCCTAAACATGTAGGATTTCAGGGAAATCTGGCCAAAAATGTGGGATTTGAGAGATTTTCCCCAAAAAATATGGGATTTGAAGGATTTTTCAAGAAAATAAAAAGGAATTTGAAGGATTTCCCCCCAAAATATGTGGAATTTGAGGGGTTTTTTCCCCCAAAAAATCAGGGATTTGAGGGATTTTTCCCCAAAAATGTGGAATTTGAGGGATTTCCTCCCGATTTGAGTTTTTTTCCCCCAAAACTTTCCCTTCTCCCCCCTCTGGCTGCGGAATTTTCCCTTTTCCCTCATTTTTTTTGGGACTCAGCTGCTCCTTCCATCAATTCCAGGGATTTGATGGATCTTCCCAATATCCCAGCTGGAAAAAACTTCCCCAAAAAAATGAAATTTTTGGGTTTTTCTCGTTCTTTCCCTCCAAATCCAGCCCAGCAGGGAAATAATTCCCTGTTCCAACCCCTCCTAAAATCCATCAATCCCTGGAAAAAAAAAAACCAAATTTATTTTATTTTCCAGCATATCCCGACAGGAGGAGCAGCTGGAATTTTATGGAGTAAAAAAGATAAAAAAGACAATTTGGGAGGTTTTTTATCCAGTTAAATCAAGGCTTGGAATCGTAAATTCCAGCCCCAAAAAAATAAAAATAAAATTAAAATAAAAATTTATGGGGTTTATAAGGAAAGGAAAACAAAATAATTCTTGGGGTTGTCGTTTTTAGGGGGGTTTTTTGTAGTAAAATGTCCCAAAAATTGATCAATTCTGGGCAAAGGCAGGAAAGCTCCAGCTGGGAGGGAAATTTGGGAAGGGAGAGGAGAATTCCTGATAAAATATGGATCAGGGGGCCGGAAAATTTGAATTTTTTAAAGGGGAGAAAGTGCCAAAAAAACGGGGGAGAAAAAGGATTTTGAGGTTTAAAACAAAAGGGATTTTAAAAGGGAAAACGGGGTTAAAAAAAAGACTTTTGTAAGGAGAAATAAAGGGGAAAATGGGGTTAAAAAAGGGATTTTTAAGCAGAAATAAAGGGGAAAATGGGGTTAAAAAAGGGATTTATAAGGAGAAATGAAAGTGTTAAAAAAGGGGTTTTTTAAGGAAAAATAAGGGGGAAACCAGGATTAAAAAAGAGATTTTTTAAGAAGAAATCAAAAGGAAAATGAAGTTAAAAAATGGGATTTTTAGGGAGAAATAAAAGAGGATTTGGGGGTTGAAAAAGGGATTTTTAAGGATAAATAAAGGGAAAAACAGATTTTAAAATGGGATTTTTGAGCATAAATAAAAAGGGGTTTGGTGTTAAAAAAAGGACATTTTAAGGAGAAATAAAAAGGGAAAACGGGGTTAAAAATGGGATTTTTAAGGATAAATAAAGGGAAAATGGGGTTAAAAAAGGGATTTTTAAGGAGAAATGAAGAGGAAAAAAAGGTTAATAAATGGGATTTTTAAGAAGAATTATGGAGGAAAATAGGTTTAATAAAAGGGATTTTTAAAGAATAAATAAAGGAGGAAATGGGGTTAAGAAAAGGGGGTTTGGAAAAGGGACTTTTAAGTAGAAATAAAGGGAAAAAAAGAGTAAAAAAAGGGATTTTTAAAAAATATGTAAGGGGGAAAAAAGTGTTAAAAAAAGCGATTTTTTAAGGAAAAATAAAGAGATTAAAAAGGGATTTTTCAGGACAAATGAAGGCAATGATGAGAACAGGAATTTGGGGATTTTTTGGCAATTCTGGCCCCACCCACCATCAGGATTTGGGGATTTTGGGGATTTTTTGGAGATATTTTGGGATATTTTGGGATATTTTGGGATATTTTGGGAATTCTGGCCCCACCCACTGTCAGGATTTTGGGATTTGGGGGATTTTCTGGGATATTTTGGGATTTTTTGGGAATTCTGGCCCCACCCACCGTTGGGATTTGGGGAATTTTGGGATTTTCGGGGATATTTTGGGATTTTTTGGGATATTTTGGGATTTCTTTTGGGAATTTTGGGATTTCTTGGGATATTTTGGGATTTCTTGGGATATTTTGGGATTT
>JANPWX010019114.1:0-33569 GCA_024734555.1 Trochalopteron elliotii
GAGGGCCCCACCCTAGGGGACCCTCTGGTTATAATCAAACTAGGGAACAGAGAAAAAAAGGTAGAATTCTTAATAGACACAGGGGCAACATTTTCAGTGCTGAATAAGGCCCTAATACCTGTAACCAATGACTATGTTATGGTAAAAGGGGCGACTGGCCAATCTGAAAGAGCTTATTTTTGCAAACCATTGAAGTATAAATTGGGGAAACAATGGGGAATTCATCGATTTTTATATATGCCCAATGCTCCATCTGCACTTTTGGGCAGGGATCTGCTAGAGCAGCTGGAGGCAAAAGTAATATTTAAGAATGGGGAAATTATTTTGGAGGTAAAGGATCAACAATATGTAGAACTGTTAAGTTTAATGATGATAACCAAAGAAATTGAAGTTGCAAATGAAGAAGAGAATTTCAGGAAAATAATAGATCAGGTGTTTCCTGGAGTGTGGGCTTCTGACATACCAGGCAGGGCAAAGAATGCACTACCGGTACAGATCAAACTTAAGGAAGGAGGACAGCCAGTAAGGGTTAAACAATACCCCCTAAAGAAAGAAGATAGAGAAGGGATTAGTCCAATTATTGAAAACCTTTTGAAGATAAGACTACTAAGGTGTAGGAGCATCCGTGGACGGCAGGGAGAGGGAACTCTGCCAACTTGAGACATTCTAGAACATGTGGTTTTATTGCAAGGGTCGTGGGTAAAAAGGGCCTTGCCTTCAGCCACCAGCTTCGGCTGAAGGGAAGTCCCAAAGAGTGAGGGAGAGAGAACAAGAGGGTAAGAGGTAAGAAAGGAGAGAGCAAGAGAGCCAAAGAGAGGTGGCAGGGGTTGGAGCGCAGGGGCAAGAGAGCTAGAGAGAGAGCAAGAGAGGAGGAGAGTCAGAGAGAGAGCAAGAGAGGAGGAGAGNNNGAGGAGGAGAGTCAGAGAGAGAGCAAGAGAGGAGGAGAGTCAGAGAGCAAAGTCTTTGTTACAATACATTATATCTCCTTTTGTGTTGAATATTCTAATTTACACTAACCAACCAGTACATGACACAAAACCCTATAGAATCTACACAAAGCCTATAAGAACTACTACATTACCATACTGTGTTATATTTTAAACTCTAAAAACTACTCTTTAGACTATTCTCTTTTGCTATATTGACCTTTGGATTCTTTAGTCAGCAGAAGGGTATTGTTCAATCAAGAGGGATTCTCCTTCAGCTGGCTAGACTATTGTTTTCAGGTTATATAGTAACTAAGGCTCAGTATCCTACAACTCAAAGCAAGCTTTCATTTCTATTTCGATTATAGGTTTCATATTTTCAAAATCTTTTGCTAAGCAATCATATTTATAAGGTTTCCCTGATTCATCTTCCCCAACACTAAGGGAGTGTCAGTCTGATTTCAACACTCCTATCTTGCCAGTGAAGAAGCCTGACAGGTCATACAGGCTAGTACATGACTTAAGAGTTGTCAACAAAATAACTGGAGATCTGTACCCAGTAGTTGCCAATCCTTACACATTGCTAACTCGTTTATCACCTGAATTAACCTGGTTTACTGTTTTAGATTCGAAGGATGCCTTCTTTTGCCTACCTCTCCATGAAGCCAGCCAGAAAATTTTTGCATTTGAGTGGGAAAACCCCAAAACTGGATGAAAAACTCAGCTCACATGGTGCGTTTTACCCCAAGGTTACAAAAACTCCCCTACCATATTTGAGGAGCAGCTTGCAAAGGATTTGGAGTCTTGGAAACCCCCACCAGGAGAAGGACAGCTGCTCCAGTACGTGGATGACCTCCTGATAGCCACACAGACCCAGGAGACGTGTAGACTGGACGGTAAGCCTCCTAAACTTCCAGGGCCTGCAAAGGTATCGAGTATCCCAAAAGAAAGCCCAGCTGGTGAGGCAAACAGTCATTTACCTGGGTTACGAAGTGAGTGCTGGACAAAGGACTTTAGGGCAAGATAGCAAAGAGGCAATATGCCAGACTCCAAAGCCTCAAACAGTGAAAGAACTTAGAACCTTTTTGGGCATGACAGGGTGGTGTAGACTGTGGATCTATAATTATGGATTGCTTGTTAAACCTCTATATGCCTTGATCATGGATGGAATCAGAGAACTTCAGTGGACAAAGGAAGCCACTCGAGCCTTCAACCAGCTAAAGAAGGCCCTCATGTCAGCACCAGCCCTGGGACTTCCAGACGTGAGTAAACCATTCTTCTTGTTCTCTCACGAAAAGCAAGGGATTGCCTTGGGAATATTAGCACAGAACCTAGGCCCATATCGGAGGGCAGTGGCCTATCTTTCCAAACAACTGGATACGGCTGCTAAAGGATGGCCAGGATGCCTCAGAGCTGTTGCAGCAGTGGCAGTGAATATCCAAGAAGCACTCAAATTCACCCTAGGCTAGAAGATGACTGTGCTAGTGTCCCACACGGTGTCTGCAGTCCTTGAGGCAAAAGGGGGACATTGGCTTTCCCCACAGAGATTCCTGAAGTACCAGGCTATACTGGTAGAACAAGATGATGTTGAGATTGTGGTAACTAACATTGTGAACCCAGCTTCCTTCCTCAGCGGGAGTATGGGAGAACCAGTGATCCATGATTGCCTGGAGACCATCGAAGCCACCTACTCCAGCCACCCGGATCTGAAGGATACTCCGATTGAGGATGCTGAGACCTGGTTTACTGACGGAAGCAGCTACGTTGTCAGTGGAAAGCGGCATGCTGGGTATGCAGTTACCACCAGCAGGGAGGTAATAGAGTCTAGACCATTGCCCACCAACACCTCTGCACAGAAGGCTGAAATAATTGCTTTGATCCGAGCCTTAGAGCTGGCAAAAGGGAAAGAAATTAACATCTATACAGACTCAAGGTATGCATTTGGGGTAGCCCATGCACACGGAGCCATTTGGAAGGAGAGAGGACTATTAAACTCACAAGGGAAAAGCATTAAACATTCACAAGAAATCCTGAAGCTGCTAGATGCCGTGCAGCTACCTGAGAGGATAGCAATCATGCACATCAAAGTGCATCAAAAGGTGAGCTCTGAATTGGAAGAAGGGAATATGCTGGCAGACAGAGAGGCAAAAGATGCAGCCAAAGGTGAGGTACCCGATGAGACAGTTGAAGCAGCACTGATTCCAGATGGAAAAATTTCAATTGAAGGTAAGCCAGTATACAATAAGAAGGATAAGAAACTTATTAAAGCAGAGAAAGCAAATTATAATCAAGAAGGGTGGGCCGTGACAGAGGAAGGGAAGCTTATAGTACCCTCCTATTTGTTATAGTCATTAGTGCAAAGGGAACATGAGAAAACACATTGAGGAATAGACTCCCTGTATAGCTATTTGAGGGAAAGAATTATGGCCAGGAAGTTACAGGGTACAGTGATACAGGTAACCCCTTAGTGTAGTCTTTGCCTCCGAACTAATCCCAAGAATACCCCAAAGCCTAAAATGGGACAAACTGGGAAAGGCTGTGGACCTGGGCAACAATGGCAAATTGATTTTACAGAACTGCCCAAGAAGGGAGGATATCGTTACCTATTGGTGTTAACTGATACCTTTTCAGGATGGCCAGAAGCCTTTCCTGCCAGGACAGCTAAGGCCCGAGAGGTAACCAAAGCACTGTTGCAAGAAATAATACCGAGGTTTGGAGTTCCAGCCACCATATCCTCAGATAGAGGGCCACGCTTTATTTCAAAAATTGTACAGCAAATAAGTAAACACCTGGGAATAGACTGGGAATTGCATACCCCATACCACCCTCAATCTAGTGGCCAAGTGGAAAAAATGAACCACTTGATTAAACAACAAATTGTGAGACTGGGGCAAGAAGTAAATTTGCCCTGGCCCCAGGCTCTCCCATTGGCATTATTGCGAATTCGGACAAAACCAAGGACAAAGGAGAAACTAAGCCCTTTTGAAATATTGTATGGAAGGCCGTATGCAGTTCAAGAAGGGACAACACCCATGCAAGTAGGGGAAGAAACCCTACACAGGTATATGGTGGCCCTAAATAGACAACTTAGAGAAATTGAGAAATATGTGGCTGGAGCTCAAAACAGGGAATTAGATGGGCCAGTACATGATATACAACCTGGGGATTATGTATATGTTAAGTCTTTTGCAGAAAAGACCTTGGAACCACAGTGGGAAGGACCATTCCAGGTGCTTCTTACTACCTTCACTGCAATCAAAATCAAAGAACAGGAGGCCTGGATCCATCACTCCCGAGTGAAGAAAGCCCCAGAAGTAATCTGGAAGATCACACCAGGCGATAACGAACTGAAGCTGAAGCTCACTCGGAACCACGAATAGATGGACTAATAGTTATTATGGACATTATGTGGAAAGTTGTAATTATTGCAGTAATTACCTTAACCATAACAAGAGTCAACGCAATACCACGTAGGTACAATGTGACCAAGATAAACAGGTGTCAAGGAAGAGCTTATGATGCTTACTCTGTATTGCCAGGGTTGGCCTGAGATAAAAAGGAAGTCGGAATATAGAGAGAACGCAGATCAAGCCAATATGGTTAACAGCTACGCTCTGCTTTATTTTGACTAAGATGGCTACTTATATACATTTCTATATAGTTTACAATCACAGCAGCTTTTCATTGGCATACAGCAGAGAGAAGTATGAAAACACACTTTATTTTGCTTACTCTTAAGGTGGCTATCACGTGCTCACTAACAAGTCTATTCAGTGACCTTCACAACCTTATTATCTTTCCCTGACACCTTAACTACTAATTTCTAACTGCGCCACACTTGGCTAAGAATTTCTAGCTGCGTCACAGGCTTCAAGGCCTCACTCAGGCCCCTGTTAAGGCCTCAGCTCGGGTAGTTCAAGGCCTAGGTAGACATCATGTCCACCTTACCTTAGGAATTCTGCAACAACTCTGGTAAAGCTTTAAATAAGATGCTAAAAGTCACGAATGCAAGCTTATGGGAAGGAAGAAATGTTTGGGGATGTAAGCACAGGACGGGTTCCACGAGGCTTACCACCCACCCATGAGACCCATCCGGATTAGTCCTGAATGCTGTGACAAATGCTTGAGTAAATGTCCTCAGTTTAGACTCAAAATAGAGGGATGTGCAATAAGAGGGCATGACATTGACTTTAACATCACTCAAGTATGTACTGAGCTCCATAAGGACCAGACCAAGATTACTCCACCAGTGCCAAGGAAGGCTGTGATCACCCAGGTGCCAGCTATCCCAGAAGTAGAGGAACAAATAACTCCTGTGATTACCAAAAATGGGCCATATGCTATTAAAAAGACAGGAGTTCAGAAGCTGATAATTAACCCAAAGTGGTCTTTAAAATGAGTAGAAATGGGAGTACAGGTAAATGCTTCTCACATTCGGCCAGAATGTGCTCCATTTCTCAAGAACCCCTTTATGGACTGGACCACTTGGCTCCAAAGAAGTATGCCTCCTAATTTTAGAAGTAAGAGAGATCTCACTGGGGTGCTAAGAACAGAATTGAGAGTACTAAATACCATAGATTCAGAAGTACTGATGAATAAATTAGCCTCAGTAGGGAATGATTTAGTCCAACTACAGCAACCTTTGCAATCCTCTCTACTCGCACTGGGTAACAATCATTGGAAATTGACCCAAATACTACCAGAATGGGAAAACACAGAAGAGCGAGATCATGAGGTAATAATTAATGCGCTAGGTGCAGCTAGTGAAAACATTTCGCTGGCTCTAGGGTGTACTCAGGCACAACTGTGGATGCAATCAGTGGCTGCTGCAGTTATCAGAGAAGGCGGAGAGGGAACATTCCCTGCTGAAATTCGCAAAATTGTTTGGGACAATGCCTCTGATATGGAGAAGGAGCTTCAGTCTTAGTGGGTGATGGTCAATTTCACCTATAACCCTGTGACTAGTATAGTGACAGCCTTTGTTTTAACTATACACGATGCTTCAGTGGACCTAATACATCCAATAGTCCCCTTAGGATTAAACCATGAGGGAACTGTATTGTACCCTTCTGAACACAGGATGTGGGCACGAGAAATTAAAGGAAAATGGCAAACCGTTAATCTAGAGCCCTTTACTGTGAGGAGACAGCTAGGGTACATATGTGAAGGGACATTAGAAGGGGACAAAGACACTTGTTTGGATACGGACCAGAATATTTGTCACTTTAAAACGCATCCAGGCAAACAGAAAACTTCACTGGTGTATACAGGACAAGGCTGTGTCTGTCTAAGGACAGCACGCTCCATCATAAGAATAGACAACCAAATTGTAAATGAGACCAAATTCAATTTGTGTGTTTGCAATTTTGTTAGAATTAAGGGATGTGATTTTTCCTATCGGGCACCTGTAATATCACATCAATATATAAAGGCTAACCTAACCACTGTGCAGAAGATACTGCCTGTGCCCATAGGAATGAATTTGACTTTAGTTGCTCAATTAATGAAACATCCTGAATTGAGAGAAATCTTAAAGGGAATTAGAGAAGAAGGGAAAAATACATTAATTACAATACACCATGACACAGACACCATCAAAGGAGTTTTTAAAAGGCTTGAGGAACATTTGTCTCATCATTGGTGGGATGTGCTTTTTGGATGGTCTCCAACAGCAACCAGTATACTAAATGCCCTTGTCCACCCTATAGTTGTGTTGCTTATTTTGGTTAGTATCAGTTTAGTTTTATCTGTTGTGATACTTGTTTGGAATTGGAGGATGCTACGACGAGTAGCAGCCTTAACTTCACTATCAAAGGCGTATGGCTTGGTCTTGAGAGACACTAGCTGTACAGCTTGGATAGATGAAGAAAACTATATATTGAGTAAAGAAATTTACTCACTTTAAAGAAGAAGTGGGGAATGAGACATTAATTTTTAACAATTAAAGACTTTAGTTAAACTAGATATTGCTGAGGTAAGATAGACAAACTTCCCTCTACTAACAGTAGCCGGATTTAAGGAACCGATAAATCATGAGGCCTGTTTATGTATTCTGACTAATCAATAGACTCCAAGAATACAATACAACCATAAATCAAACAGCCCTGGAAAAACAGGATTCCGTTGTCACGTAGCACTAAAAGGTTAAAAAGTCAAACCGAGGAAGACCCATTTACTTCATCATTTTGAGACCCCATCCCATAAAAAGGACCACCGACCCATTTCAAAGAACAAACTACGCATGGTTAATGGCTTTTTGGCTAATTACCATAGGAAGCGGGGAATGGGATGTACCAGAGCTATGAATATGTATTTGTGTTTTGGGTATTCAATACTCCTGTACATAAAAAGGCCCTGTGATCATCTGTAAATTGCGAATGTGTATTTGGGAGCTATCCCGCACGCTGCCCTGCCGGCATCGTAATAAACATACACTTTCTAACTTTAAACTGTTAGAGAGTCTTTATCCGTCATAGCTGGATATTGGTATTAAATCAATATCCATATTTTTAATAAATCAGGAGGGAGGGATTGAAAATCACCTTCGACCAGCGGCAGGGGAGGGGCTGGATGGGACCACAGCAGCATCACGGTGACGGGGATTTTCAGGGGGATGAACAAAGATTCCCCTGAGCGAGGGCTGAATGAGCCTCCAGCCTGGCTTGAGCAAGCACTGGGGGACCGAGGGGGAATTATTTGCTGAGGTTTTTCATCAAGTCAATGACATCATTCTGTGTGAGAATTCACCCATTTACATGCTCCAGCCCCTGGCAGCTGGGCCTAAATAGCGACATTCAGGCCTGAATCTGCCCATTCAGGAGCAAAGGTTTGACCCATTGGAGGGAGCTTCTGAACAAGGCTTTTGAGGGAGAAGCAGGGACTGCACTCTGAGCCTGCACCGGGGACCTAGCAGTCCCCCCACCCCTGCCTGCCCAGGGACCTTGTGGAGGGTCAGGAGCTCCTGACCTGGGGACAGGGAAAGCAGGGCAATCTGGGGACCTGCCAGTATCCCACACAGGCCACTTGATTTCTTTTCCCCAACATTCATTTCAATGTTGTCCAATTTTTCTCTCCCCTTCACAGCAGCATTTCAGAACATCCCATGATTGCCACCACAGTAGTTTTATTTTCAAATCAAAAAAACCCCATCCATGTACACCAAGTTCCTATATACAACAATCATGGTGCTGGTTTGGCAAAGCAGTGGTGGGAGCTGGTTGCCCATTAAAGTCTGTGCCATCACATCTTCCCCACTTGTAATTTCATGAATTTCTGAAAGTGCCATCTCTGTGCACCGCCACAAAGGAGTCCAACCTGGGACTGTGCCTATATCTGGAGTCCCAAATTAGGGAAAGTAGCAATGTAAATCAGAGTCTAACATTATTCCTTTGCTTTTCTTTTTGTCTCTTACATCCTACTCTCTGAGGTCAAGCAAGTGCAGCCTCCTTCTGTTTGTATCTCAGGAATTGTTGTAGCTTTGTGCAGGATGATGTGGTCAATCCAGTGAGTGTGCTGTCCCCACTGTCCCCCTGGGTTGGGCTCTGTTGTGGTGTCACTGTCATGTCCCAGGGCCCCTCTGCCAATGTCCGCAGATGCCAACCAGCAGCATCCTGCAGCCACACAAGGTGCAAAGACACAAAGCATCCTTTGGGACAGAAACTTCTCTGGAAGGCCCAAATATAATTTGGACTGAGCCACAGAAAACATCAGTGTCTTGGGGTTATGTAACCAAAAAATGTTTATTCTATTCCATCTGTTGAAACCGGCTGGGGAGGTGTAACTCCAGGGAAAGTATATCTTCTTATCTCTTGTAACTCCAGGGGGAAGTGGGGCAGCTGCCTTCTTATAATGGGCCAGCTGTTAAAACTGGGTAGGGCACTGTTCCTTATCTCTTTCCATCCTCCGGGGGATATCTTTTGGTAATGGGCCATTAAGGCTCACCAATGACATGACACATTACATCATCCCATTGTGAGATGCTCCACCCAGTGGGGGGAGCCAAACCATTCCTACCCAGATAAAAACTGACACATAGGGACCCCAGACACTGGTTTTCCACTGGATTTCCGAAGGAAGACTGGACCCATCTCGCCATTACTGGACCCTTTTTTTTTTTCTACAAGGACCATCTCTACTCCAACAGAACTACATCTGCCACTCCAGGAGGGCTTACTTTGGACTGCTTCCAGCACTCTGACCAACAGGGCGTCAGGTTGTATTTCTGACACTGTCAGGGTTTCTAGGATTTTCTGTTTGTTTTGTTTGCTTGTTTTTTGTACTAGTACATTTGTATTCTTAATATTTCTAGTAAAGAACTGCTATTCCTATTCCCAAATCTTTGCCTGAAAAGCCTTTAATTGCAAAATTATAATAATTTGGAGGGGGGGGTTTACTTTCTCCATTCCAAGGGAAACTCCAGCTTTCCCTGGCAGATACCTGTCTTGCCAAACCAAGACAATCAGGCAATTTCTTTGCTTCCAGCCCAGACTGTTCCTCACCAGTGGGAGCAGCGGGTCCCAGGGCCATCTGTGGATGCCCAGGCAAGCCCAGCTGAGCCCCCTGGCTCAGCTCTGTGTTCTGTGGCACTGTCCTTCCCTCAAGGCCTGTCTGTGTCCATGACCCCACAGAGGGACAGTTATTTTTAGTCCTGCCTTTTCCCTCACATTTATTTTCTGACTCTACAGCTTTTTCTCCCATATTATGAAACAATTCCTGTGAACAGTGGCCAGCCTGTCTGACAAACCCTGTGCTCCAAGGAGCTGTGCTGGTGCACACAGAGCCCTGGAGTATCTCCTGAATGTTTTCCTGCAGGGAAGTGTGTTTTTGAAGCCAACTTCCACTAACTGGAACAGTCTCCCTCTCTAGGAATTAGCCTGCCTGATGGTTTTTAAGCAGCCTCAGGAGCCGGGTTCCAGGCAGCTCTTCCAGAGCTTATTTCATGAAGTTCAACAGTCACAGGTCGAGTTTCACATTCCCAGTTCAGTGGATAATTTGCAGATGTTTTCCATGGCTTCAGGCCTGCTCCATGCTGCCAGGTGCTGGGGAGAAGGAGTGGTGCTGACCTCCCAGCCAGCCCCTCTTCCCAGTGCTGCCATGAAGCCATGCTCCCAGAGCTGCCTTCACTGCACTGGAAAGGCCTCACAGGAACAAACTGCCCCATGCTGCCCTATAAAGGCACCAGGCTGCAAACTGCTGAGAAAAAGAGTTGCTGGATGTGTCTCAAATGGAAAACAATGGCTGTCTGTGCCCTGAGCAGCCTTACAGGGCTGCTCTCTGCACATCTGCTTGGGGATTAGTGATCCTGGAGCCATGTTACATCCCTGCCCTCCCCCATCACAGCTCTGGGAGTCACTCAGCATCCATGGCCCAGGGGGCTGAACCGAAGGGCCTTAATGCCCCAAACCCTGCACGTTTCACATGAAGCTGCTCTTGGCTTAGCAGGGTGAGTGGACCCTGTGGGGGTGACAGGGAGCTGGAGGAGGGACAACAGGGGATCCTCAGCCCCCGAGGTTCTGACCCTGCCCTATCAGACAAAACACTTGGGCTACCTGCCTGGGCTGAGGGGCTGGGGCTACCCATAGGCTCACAGGACATTCATGGGTTGGGGCAGAGAGCACAGGGTCTTTTCCAGGCTGTTCCTGAGGGCTGCACATAGGGAAAAAAAAGAAAACCAACTTTTGCCAGGCAGTGGTTGAAGAGTGGCAGCAGTGTGACATTGCTGGTGTCAGGTCTCTCGGCCGCTGTCAGAAGGGGAAGGAAGCAGAGCCTGTTCCTTGGGCTGTTGTATTTAAAGCCACATGAAGCAGATTGCAGCCCGCCCCTCCAAGGCTTGTTTCCTTTATGGAAAGTCTCTGGGTGAAACCCGCTGGAAATGAGTCAGCCTCCAAATCTAATGGCAGCAGAGGTGCTGAGCTTCCAAACACATGTGGGTCAGGGAGGGGAGAACTCTGCCATGTAAATGCCCCTCCTGGAAGCTGAGGGGTCTGATGCAAACAGCCATGAAAGGAAAGGAGTGTCCCTCTTGGTTGGAAGGTACAAAGCTCCAATGGCCAAGCAAGGCTGCTGGGAATGAGAGAGGTTGAATAAAGGGATTGTGGGATGGGGGGACGCAAGAAGAGATCACAGCAGGTGTAAAACCCTCCATGGTGAAAAGAGCATGCTTCCCTTCAGTTTTTCTGGGGAGTATTTGTTTTGCTTTTTCAAGAAGACGTCCCCAGTTTCCCTGTGGAGAAGCCTGGGCTGTGTTCTTCCTCCCAAGCCCTGGTGTGCCTGCAGGGGTTGAGGCTTCCTTGTTCCTGACGCAGCAGTGAGGTGCTGACGTCTCCATAGCAGCTTCCATCTTCTGCCAGGGTGCCAGGGATCTGCGTGGGAGTGCAGAGCTCATTTGATGTGCAGGATATGGGAGTGAAGCAGAACACTTACTTCTTATGCACTGCAAGAGAACGTGTTTGGGTTGTAAATAGAGCTAAAGTCATGCTGCTCTCTCGTTGTGTGGACACAGAGCAGCCCAGCACCCGAGCGGGTGGCAGCAGGGACACTGCAGGTGGCAGTCAGGACAGTGGGTTGATATCTGTTGTGAGCAGCACTTTCCCCTGGGGATGTGAAAGGTCATGGATGCACCTATGTTACCCCACAGCTTCAGCCCCTCCTGTGCTCCCTCCTGCGGCTCCTCCACTGTCACCTCACAGGACTCAAATCAGCAGCTCCTGCAGAGATGAAGGAGGCAGTGAAACGGGACGGCATGTTCTTCCCTCCCAGGCACAGGAGCCTGGAATCCTCTGGCTGTAAGGACCTTCCTGGAATGCTTCTGGCTGCCCAGCAGAGTCGCTCTGGCATTTCCAGGTGTCAGTTCCCAAGTTTGGCTGGGCAGGCAGTGGCTGCTGGTGGCCCCCCTGCTTCACACTGCCCTGCAAGGGCTGGCATATTCTGACCCAGGCCAGTAGCACAGATCCACCCCACTGCTCCCAGGCACTGCTGGGCTGGCACCAGGATCTGAGCCTCGTGTGCGTGGTGCAGGGTCAAAATCAGTGGGCTGTTCTGTGACTGGAGCCAGGAAACATGTTCCTGGGCTGTTCCTGTAGAGCAAAGGGGAAAAAACGGCTAGGGAACATATTAGGCACTGACATATTCCCTGTAAGTTTGGGGCTGGATTCTCTTTCTCCCTGTGATAATTCTTTTCCTGGCTCAGGCCCCTGGTGTCCGTGCACTCCATCATCCTGGGGAGCCACAGTGACAGCCACGTGTGGCTCTGGGCATAAGCACCATGAGCTGTAGGGCCATTGCATTGCTGGGTGCTGGAGCCCTCACTGGAGGAGAGCTCAGAAGTTCCTGACTCATTAGGAAGGTCTGTTGTGCCACTGCCAGCTGAGGGCCCATGTCACGAGGCTGCAGTTGTTCCCTTTTGTGTGTTTTGGCAGCTGCCAAATGAATTCTCAGGCTGGATTTTAGCAGGACAGGTACCTCTCCCAAGGTGCCACTGTGGATGAGGGGAGAGGGCCCTCAGCTTGCACAGAGAGCACAGGAGCACCCTCTCCCTGACCTGTGGGACAAGCTAATCCTGTGCCTGCCTTGCTGTACACCTGCTGTGCCCCCTTGTGTGCTGCCCTGCCTAGCCCAGTATGCTGCAGGGAGGGAGGGTCTGAACTGCAGAGCTCTAGGGTCTGACAGAGACAGTCTGGGATGTTCCCACCAGGGCAAGAAAGGGCCTGGGACCCACCAGACCTGTCCCATGCTGTGCTGAGCAGGCTGGAACTGTGGGAAACCTTCCCAGCTAATTCCCAGGTAGTTCCCAGGTACACTGGGGTGATCAGGTTGTTTCCCCAGGCATCCAGCACACAGCCACGCTACCTACATGGGCAGGTGTTTGCCCAGCCTTGCCTTGCAGCCCAGAGAGATGGGAGTTTGGCTTGGCACTGTCAATGCTCTGCTGCTGAGGTTTCCTTCCCTGTGACAAATTCAGCCCTTTCCCAAGTTCTCCTTCGATGGGCAGGGAGAGGGGCTGCATGTTCCCCCTTGGTGTGGGGTCAGCTACTCCCACCTAGTCTTTTATTTCCCCAGGCTAAGTTATTCTTATTTCAATTTGTTAAAGGAAAGATTTCATGCTATTTTTATTGTAGTTGGACTCCAACTGCTTATCAATGAGATCTTTTTGTTTCACTTCTAACATTTTGGGGAGTGGTGTCAGTGTCTGTGACCATGTCTGTCAGAGTCCAGGGCATTCCTTCGGTTGCCCTGGAAGGTCACAGACCTCAGCAGACCCGAGCAAGAGAGTTTGAATCCTGGACAGGGGGGTCTGTCCAGGGGGGTTGCCTGGCACAGAGCCCAGGAAGACACGGGCTTTGACTTTAGTCCATGGGAAAAGCTTCTAACATTGAGAGAAGAATTACAAGTCACAAATGTGTGAAAGACAGTAGTGTAGTTAATCACCAGGTGGAAAATTTGGTAGTTTTGGGATTCTTAGAATGGAGGTGAATGGGGGACAAGATGGAGATTTTAGGGTGGTGCCCTGGGTTCTTCTTGTTCTCCCTTGGCCTCCATCTTCTGATGTGACGTGGGCACAAAGTAGTTCAAGGAGATTGGGTGAAAGTAGAAATGACCCCTTTAGTATAGATAATGGGCATTGGCACAAAATTGTAAATAATAGACACGTATCTGTATAAGAAGGTAGCGACCTCCCATCACTGGGGAAAGTCACCCTGTGTCCGAGCTGCTGTGAACATCTTGGCCGGGCACAGAGAAAATTGTAAGATAAGAAATAATAAACACGCGAGAAACCTTGAACAACAAGATCTTGAGACTCCTCTTCATTCTCACGCCAAGCTCAAAGCCTTCAGAGGGCAAAAAAGACTCACTCAAACCACCACCCGAACCACCACCTGAATCTTGGGTCAGAAAGAAAACCTAAACCTGAGACATGTCTACACCTGCTGCCTTTCCTCCTGTACATGGACTTTGTGCTTCCTGGTGCTGAATGTGATCTTTGTCATTCCAGGCCATTTTCATTTGACGTACTCGTCCTGGTCCTGGCAAGCACCTGCAGCTCTTCATGGGACAGAGGTGCCAGGCCCATCCTGGTGCTGGTGGCAGCTGTTCAGGCAGGCAGCCCTGTCCTGCCCACAGCTCCCACTGTGGCAGGGTCTGTCCTGCTGCAGGCCCTGCAGATGGCAGCTCCCCTTCCCCCTGTTTGGCCTTTCCCCGCATTTGCCCCTTCTCTGCTGCCTGTATTGCCATCTCTATAACACAATTCCTAATAAAAGCTAATTAACATCCTCTTACCTTCCCAGGGCCTTCACTCCTTCATTGCCCCGGGCAGGAGACCCTCCTCTCCCTTGCATAAATAAATACCCCTCAAGGCCAGCCTGCACCTGGCATTGCTTCACACAGTTTCTGCCAAAAGGGGCCACCTCGTTTTCTTTGCCAGCCTTTAGATGGCCATGCTGGGGGTGCAGCCACATTGGAGTGTCCTGACGTGTGTCCCACACTCCGATGCCACATCCCAGCTCCACTGACCAGCCTCTTCTTTTCTTACAGCTGAGTCCTTTAAGGAGTTTGTGGAGCTGCTGCACAAAGCGGAGCTGGAGAGGTCCATGATGGTAAGGAGATGGGAACTGGGCTCTGTCATTCCTGACACAGCTAAATGCCAAATCACAGCCACAGCACCATGTGCCTCGGTGTGAGGCTTCTCATCATAGGGAAGCTGGGAGCACCAGGAATGTGCTTTGTACTCATCTGGTCCGTGGTCCCATGGCCGTGGCCCCTGAGCATGGGGCAGGCACAGCAATAGGTGTGGGGGGCTGTGGCTGTGGCTCTCCCAGGCAGTACAGGCAGGCACAGAGCCCCAGGCCCTGCAGCTGGAAGGGGCTGCAGTGTGTGCAGGCTGCTCACCAGCTGCTTCTGTGATGAAACCAAGGGTTAAAGAATGAGAAGTATTTTTGATCCATTTTTGCTGGGTGCGGGAAGGCAGGTGTCCCTGAGCCCATCTGTGCTGGTCCAGCTCCTGCAGTACAATGCACTGCCATCAGCTTCCTGCTGCCATGTGCCCTCAGCCTCTCCAGGGCTCCTCCAGAGCCAGTGCTGGCTTCCCATTTCACTTCTAATTCCAGGAAAAACATCAAAGTTAGGCTCAGTGGAGAGCTTAGAGCATGCCAGGAATGTGCTGCTTGGCTCTGCGTTCCCCTGCCTCGTGCAGCAGCAGGACCTCCTGCCAGGTTGGACCAGAGGGTCCATGGGCAGGCAAGGAACAGCAGGGAACCAGGAAAGCACTGAGATACTTCTTTATTATTAATTACATCCCAGGTATAGTGGCTCCTTTGGCAGTGGGGGGAGCAGTGGAAGGTATTGTTTCAGGGATTATGGGCACTGTCCAATTTTCAAAGTCGGGTTTTTTTGCCCTCTACTTGTAGGACCAGTTCTGTTTTATAGCAGCTCCCTCAGGAGGCTTCACACTCACCATGTTCATCAGCTTTAAATTCCCTGAAGGTCTGTGGCTGTGTGGTGTCCTGTCCCCTTCTCTTCCCCTCTCCCTTCTCTGGAGCTTGGGACAGAGTCTGTCAGGGAAGTGGGAATGGGAAGAGACAGCAGCTTGGTCCCAGTGCCAGGCTGAAGCTGGAGCCAGTGATACAAACTGGGATGAGCTTTCATGTGGATTCATGGTAATCCAAGGTGTGCAGAGCACCATCCATTAAAGCATCTCTCAGACATGAGACAGGAGTGGAAGAGACACAGGTAGGATTTCCCTTTTCCCTAGCTGTTCCTGTGACAGTGTCATGGGTTGAAACAGTATTTCCCTGCTAGGACATTAGAATTCTCTGGAAAGGACAGAGACCTATGGGGGGGGCAGGTTTTAGATTGACATGCAGTTCTGACCACTCAGAAAACAGAAGGCGACTTTTGGTAATACCCATATAAAAGCTGAAGCTGGGTTGGAGACTTCCTCTTTTCCCCCCGTCTGGCGAGCAGGTAACATCGTGGGCTGGCTGAGGAGAGCCCGACTTAGGCCCTGGCTGCCCCCAGGGTGGCCGGGGCCCAGCCGGGACTCCGAGAGCCGCTGCCTGCAGAGGAAGCAGGGCCGGCCGCCTGTCTGGGGCCGCGGCGGGGATCGGGGCGGGTCGTGGCAGGATCGTGCCCCGGCCCCCCTGGCCCGGGGGGGAGGATGGGATTCCCCCCCCCATTCTACGCTGGGCCTTATAGAGCAGCTGCAAGCGGCTCACGCCATCAGATTGAGGAGTGGAAGAGAAGGTATCCATCAGCCTTCCCCCCCCAACCGGCATGGCTTTGAAACTTTTGCAGCTGCCGCGGCAGAGATCACCTGACCACTGCAGGCCTGGGCAAGCTTTAACTCTTTCCTGACACAGATTGAAACTTTAAACTCTAACCCTTCTCGGAGATGAGAGAAAAGGCCAAATTGGAGACATGTAAAGGGACAATATGGAGATCTCAAAGTCAGTAAAGGAAGAGTGATTTTTTAAGTGGTAGAGATGATGAGTTGCCTTGGTTCTAGGCTGAAAATCTCCTATGGATTATGGTAACAGGATAATTTTTAAATCGTGGACAATATAAATTGGGGAGATGATTTGTGGATTTGAGCAAAGGTATCTGTGATGAACTGAGTGAATATTGAATTAGCAGCTGTGATTTTTGTGACCCCCATGAGAGGTTGAACAGAGAGAGATGAGAAAAAGCCCTCTACCAGTGAAGAAGTGAGAAGACATCTCTGTTCCCTGAGTTGAAAAAGATCCTTTGTTTTTTTGAAACAGCTCATTTTTAAAAGGTACCACCCCAATTTGTGAAATCCATGGCCCATAGGTAGTCATGGGGAAGGCTACATGATATGGGAAGTGCCACAGATGCAGATTCTCTGGGCGGGCTGCTTTTGTGTGAAAGTTACCAAACCACAGGAGTGACTTCTCTCTCTCAAAGACTGAATGAAAGACTGTTTTATAAGTGGTACTGACCTGGAGTTCTGAGTTTTGCCTCTTTACATTGTTGGTAGAAAATGAACAGTTTGTAGTGGGAGAAAGGGTTGGTTTTAGAAATTAATTTGTGTTGTTTTGGTTTTTTTTCTTATTTTCTTCTCTTATTGTATGTTAATAAAATCTGTTTTTTTGCTTCTAAGTTGAGCCTGCTTTTGCCTTTTTCTCCCAAAATCCTATCTCTCAGTTAGCAAACAAATTCGGCAAATGTAAAACCACCACATAAATGGTGCCGTGACTCAGATAAGCAAACCTAAACCACAACAGACAGATAACCTTCTGGCTGAATCTTGAGACAAGGGAAGTCCATCATTTATTTGAGAGCAGCCTTGTTAGATGGGGGTGGGGGACACCCCCTATCATCCACAGGATGCCCCCAAAGCCTCCTGGGATGTGGTTGGGGTTTGCTGTGTTACCGATGAGGAAGAGCAGGTACAGATGGTTTAAGTGAATTCACCTACAGACAGAGAAGTTTCCAGTCAAAAACATTAAAATCTCAGAGTTCTTGGCTTCTAGCCTTGTTCAGCTGTCGTAGTTGAGACAGCCATGCACTCAGAGTGCTTCAAGTATCAGCACCATGTTATCTAGAAGTCTTTCATACCTTTTCTATGTAGCAATCCTATGGGCAGCTCCCTACAGCTCTGGCTCTTTCTCTCCTTCTCTCTTCCTTCTGCAGTTCCAGCTCGCTGCTTCCTGTCCCTAGCATGGCCGCCTAACCCTGTCTGTCCCTCGTACAGTGGCTTACCTTATCTGTCCCTCACACAACCTCCTGTCCCTTCTCACAGCAAAGCCAGCAGACTCCAACTGACTCTACCAACTAACTCACTCTTTTATCACACCCAGCTGTGAGGGCAAGGCTGTTCCCATTCTTTGGTAATTAACACAGCTCCAATATATCAGAGGCAGGATTGCCTTTAGCACTGTTTTGCCACATTCAGCCTCTGTTTAGGAGAAAATTGATCAGCATCCTGCAATTAAAAGGCTTCTTTGCACTGTAGGTGCAGAACGCAAGTGATTTGCTGATCAAACCTTTGGAAAACTTCTGGAAGGAGCAGATAGGGTTCACCAAGGTAAGGCTTGTTTGTTTGTTTTCAATGTAAACAGATTATTTTCTGTTACTGTGTTTGAATTCAGATTTTTCTCCTGTTGTTAACAAGCAGACAGTTGCTCTACTGCATTCTGACTTCAGGTGCTCAGAAACTCCCTGTTCAATGCTGGCTTTCAGCTGCTGGCATGAGGCTTCGTGCTGTGACTTTTAGTCTGATTTTTCAATCATAAGAACCTCCAAAATCTTTTCCTGAATTCTTTGGTTCCTCTCCTGGCCTGATTCCAGCACCACCTCTGTCCTGAGCAAGGAGTGCTTGTTTCAACCAGGAGATCCTCCTTGCTGCTTTCTCTCCTCTCCCCTTTGTTCAGTCAGTGCTATTGGGAATAAAATACTTTCTGCAGAGAAGTGTGTGGTAGAGTGTGGAGGCAGATAAGCTTGCCAAGCCTCTCCCCTGGAGGGATGTCCCTTGAATGGGCTGTGATAAGCTCATCTCAACCCTCCTCGAGAGAGATACCCCTTAGATGAGGCTGTCCTCCCTGGTTATGGCGAGATTCCATCATGCTCTGATATACCCATGTAGATTCTTTCTAACCCATTGGTGTCGCCTGACGGACACGAAACAAGGACACTCACACTTTCCAGTTGTGAGACGAGAAAGAAGAAAAAGGTTTATTTTGGGTTTGGGGTTTTAATAGGGTTTGGACTTTGACCAGTGATTGGGGGACGAGGCTGACACTTCTATGACCCCACTGGTCAAGCCAGAAGTCCATCAATTTGTCCTTCCCACAAGAAGGAATGCATTATTTACAAAACATCATTCTTTGTTTATGTTACAATGAGTGAGAAAGCTCCAGTACAGAATGTAAAACATCAGAAGGCTGAAAAATCAGGGAGACACATTGGTCTTTCCCCTTTGGTACCACCCTCGCTTTCCCCATAAATACCCCAGCTTCTGCCCAGTTCAGTAGGGAGCTGTCGTCCTTGGCCCCCTTCACAGGATGCTGGATAATAAAGGCTACTCCTGCAGAACCGTCACACAGCACTTCTGTCTCTCTGTCTCTGTGTCGCCCTTGGAGAACCCCGCAAGGCAGAGCTGAAATCACTGCTGAGAGCTGATCACTTGCAGCCACAGACTGCACCTTGTGGAGGTAACCCAGTGGCCAGAGGACTGCCTGAGACCCCTAGAAGGCTGTCTCCTGTGAGACCTCTCTCTGGGAAGATTGCGGCACTCTGGGTCAGACCAACAGACCCCTGGCTGGCTGCCAACAGTAGAGTGGGAGGGAAGGAGGGAAAAAGGGAAGGAGGGAAAGCAGGAGAGGCCAGCAGGCAGAACCTGATTATAGTCATAGGGCTTTTGTTATGAAATATTTACATAAAGCATCTAATGAGTCTTTCAGATGGACCAAACTTTTAAAGAAACAAGCTATACAAAGCAAATTCTGCACATGTGGAGCACAAAAGATCATTTTTCCCTTGTCTGCTACCAAGAAGTCCGGGTTCCATGTTACTCAGCGGCAGCTTAAAATGGGTCTGGCTCTGACCCAGCTCCAAAATGAAGATGTTTTGGAGAACACTTGAGGCTTGGATTCAGCCCAGCCCATTTGGAGGTTTTGACATTTAATAAAAACAGGATTTGAGAAGAGATACTTGATGGCCCTCCTGCCCTTTGCCATGCCCTAAGGGTTGGTGTGTGGAACCCTCTTAAGAGCTACAGCCACAAGCATGGCAGAGGTGCTGCTCACAGCCCCTGCTCTTGTGTCCTTTGGTCTGTTTTCTTCCCAGATAGCCCTTAAGGTATGTAAGGGCCACTTTGCCCACAGCCCAGAGCATGCTGTGCCCTGAGAGCTGAGCTGCCTGCACCCACGGGCTGTGTGCCCATGTCCTGCTCTGCAGTGGCTATGCCTGGCAGGCAGGCACGGGTCTCAGCAGTGCTGGTGCCATAGCCCCAGCACTTACACTGATTCACCTGGCAGCCTGCAGCCCTTCCTCAGTCCCTGTGGATGGGCAGAGCACTCCAGGTGGAAGCACAGGGTGGTGACAGTGGCAGGACGCTGCTCAGAGCAGCTGGAGAGATGGCAGAGGGCAGGGGGTTGTTGCAGGTGGCTCAGCCATCGTAGTTTGGTTTGGGGTTTTGTTTCTTGTGAGGAACATGAACTGCAGAGGTGCCAGGGCACCATGGTGGGAAGAGGGCTATGCTGTGGCTCAGCACAAGTGTTCCATGCAGGAGTTCACAGGGCGGCACCTTGCACTGTGCCAGGATCCAGGTGTGCCCACACTGACAGGGATGCACAGGGAGGTACCACTGTCCCCAGTGCCACCCCAAAGCCTTGAGAGGGTGCGAGTTTGGGAGCGAGCCCCAGCCACTCCAGCCCCTTGTCCTCAGCTCTGATGCTTCCCTGACAGGAGCCTATGCCACACTGCTGGTGGGCTGCACCCTCAGGTGTCACCTCGGGCACAGAGCCTTCCTTCACCTGCCAGCCTGCAAAGCATCTCAAGGTCATCCCCACCCGGCAGCAGAAGGTATGAAGTACAAATGAGGCTCCTCACAGCAGTGCTCTGTCAGTGTGTGTTCCCATCGCTGCTGGGCCTGGCATTGCCCCATGGACCCTTTCTGATCTGCACCAGGGGCAGAGGCTGAGGCCTGGCTGTGGAACCGGCTGGAGACATGACACAAGGAATTTGTGCCGTCTGCTTAGTTTCTGTATTTTGGCAGCATCGCCTTCTGTGAGATGTTTTCTGTTCCCTTCGCAAGCTGCTGGAGCCAAATAGGAAGAGCCCTTGAATCAGGGTTTTGTGATGCCTGGCTGGAGCACAGCCAGCCTGACCAACACATCTGAGTCTGAATTCACCCCTTCTCCTGGGAGGAATGGAGTCTCCACGGGCAGCCCTGGGCTGTCACTGGGACCCCCTCCAGCCACTCCCTCCCACCACAGCCCCATGGTGTCACTGTTTTTCCTGTGACTTGCTATCAGTGTGAGTGACTTACTGTGCCGTGATGTGCCACATCACAGATAAAAGGGAGGATCTGAGACTCCCTGAGCTGACCCATTTCCCAGCTCTGGCACTCATGGCAGGGGGTGAGTGTGGAAAGGAGCTGGTGCATATGGAGGCCCCATCTCTTTCTTTCCATAGCCCTGGAGCTCAGCTCCATGTTGTGAGGCTGGGACACTTTGGGAAGAGCATGGCCACACTTACTGAGTCAAGGAGGATTTGAATAGAAAAGTTTAATTCCAGTTTCACTTGGAAGGAGACAGCTTTTTTAAAAAAAAACCACAAAGCCAACCAAAAAAATCAGAGGGAAAAGCTTGTTTGGATGTACTGTAAGGGCAAGAGGAATGCTGAATAGCTGCAGTGTTTGTCAAAATTTCTTCTATAGGAGATGACATATTCTTAAAAGGCCTTAGTTAATTCTGTTATTAATTTCATTAATTATAATTTTAAAAGAAAGAGAGGATAATAACTTCTACCTGCTTTCATCTCTGGGGGAGCAGGGCCTAAGAAGCATTTGAGAGAAAGCAGTGGGTGAGGGAAAAATGCCAGGATGAACTGACTGTGCTTTGATAGAACTGGTCTTCCTACACCCCTCGACTTTTTAGAAATCTGTTTTTGAATTAACTGCTGACACCTCATAAAAATGAGCTATGATGATCCTCCATCCACTGCTCTTGCACCCAAACCCCTCAGGTGTGCATAGATGTGGGGGCTCCCAGCAGGAAAAGTGTGTTTAATTCCTCATGGAGAGGAGAAGTGGCTCATGAGCTGGGCTTCTCACTTTCCACTCGCTCCACCTCTCTGAAGATGGGAATTTCAGAGGATCCTAATTAGCAACTAATGGTTGAGGGGGAGTTTTGGCAAGTCTGCTTACCCCTTTTCCACTGGTGAGCTGGACCTGAAGCTGCTGAGGGGCTCCGGCGTTGCCCCAGTGCTGGCGGCAGTCAGGGTGCGGGCAGGACCGGGCACACAGAGCAGCCAGAACTGCTGCTGGATTACCTGCCACAGCAAGCATCCAGTCCTGTCCCACGGGCTCCTGCTCATTCCGGGGCACAGCAATGCCCGTCAAAGCTCGCAGCATGGGGTTTTTGCAGAGCACCCTCGTGCCTGCACTCGGTGGGATCTGCTCGGTTGCTCCCAGTGAGCAATAAATGGAAGGTGGGTGGCTCTTGGACTTGGCAAACCTTAATGGGAACGTGGTGTTGCCCTTTGCTGAATATTCATGAGGAACTAATTTGTGCTCATGTTTCCAGATTGTACTTCAGTCTGGTTGATTTTTTTTGTTGCTTTTTTGTCTTGTCTTGCTCTGTTCAGCAGCCAACTCAGAGGGATTTATGTCGCTATTATATTACAAACGGCGGCAATAACGACACGTTGACTCTCCAATCTCCAGGACAAGAAAGCACAACCTTTATTTTTCACCCTCCTTTTATAGACAGTTACGAGAAAGAAACATGATTGGACATTCAGAACAACACCTCTCAACCGTTTTTTACAAGTAAACAACAAGTTAGAAAAACACCACCTGCTAATGGTTTTCCACCTTAACGGTTTTTCACCTTCCAAGGATTGTTATTGATTCCTCCTCACAATTTCTCAGGCCAGTGTGAGAAAGTTATGTGACTTGATTTCACACAGACTCAGACTCTGTGGTTGCTGCCTGATCTCTCACTTTCAGTATCCACAGATTTGTAGGTCATCCTTCTGCTGTTCAGTTATGTGCTAATTAGCCAGAGTGGGAATGATTGGCAAGCTCCCTCTTAGTGGCCCAAAATGCCATGCTGAACTGTGGTCCTTGTTGCACATAGGTCCATCTTGGACATCATTCCCAGTCCCTTCAATCCCCAGAAAGAGCTCAGTGCTCCATGTCCCCAGTGCAGCCATGTGCCCCTGCCTGCTGTGGGTGCTGGCAGAGGAGGAGGCACTCCCCAAAGGAGTTACTGTCTGGCTTCCCAGCTCCTGCTGCAGAAGGAGCTTCACTGCTCTCCCAGGCTCTTCCTTTCTCTTCACCAGCCTTTCCTTGAGCAGAGGTGACCCCTCTTCTTCAGAACCCACCATGTCTTCACCACAAGCTGGTGGCAAAGCTGCTGCCTGGTGGTTTGTGGTTTCCCTGTAGCTGCAGGCTGTGGCCTCCTGGGGCCATCTGTGCAGGCACCACGGCCACACACAGCTCATGGCCTCCTCCATGGGTTCTTGTGGCCATCTGCACGGGCACCACAGCCTCCCACAGCAATGTCACTTCTCCTGGGGACAAGCTAGGAGCCACATGCTCCCAGGCTGCTGCATCCAGAGGCACATCCCCCTGCCCATCCCATCTGGCTCCCTGCCCATGGGCTCTGCTGTGCCCGGCCACGGAAGCATCAGGCTCTGGTGAGCAGCTGTTCCCTTACCCCGTGCTTTCCCACAGCTCCTGGCACAGGTGAGCAGTCTCCCAGACAGAGAGCGGGAGAGGTTGGTCCCAGCTCTGGCCTGGAGTGTGGCTGTCTTCCCTGGTGGCCTCTCCACAGGGTGAGGACAGCTGAATCACCCCATGTGTGCTGCTTGCTGGTGGTGAGAGGAAGGAGAGGACTCCTGGAGTGGGCTTCAGCCCCATTCCTGCTGCACCTTCAGCTGCTCACCCACAGCTTTGCTGAGGAACAAGGATGGCACCATCCCTGTGCTACCACCACCACCTCTGCACACCACCTTGGTGGAGACAGTGGAGCTCTTGGTTGGGTTTGGAGCTAGCTTTCCATGGCAGCACTGTCGCAAGGGAACCCCGAATAATGGGAAGTTTGGGCGAGAGCAAAAACGCAGATCCAACCAATATGGCTAATGCTACGTTCTCCCTTTATTCTGGCTAAAATGGCAGGTTATATACATCTCTACATAGTTTACATCCACAGGTGGTTTTCATTGGCACACAGCACAGAAAAGAATGCAAACACTTATTGTTGAACAAACTCTTAAGGCAGCTACTGTGTGTCGGAGTCCAGGGCATCCCTTTGGGTGACCTGGGACCTGAGGAAGAGAGTTTGAACCCTGGACAGGGGGGTGTGAAGCCGGTCCAGGGGGGTTGGAGACCTTGGCACACAGCCCAGAAAGACACCGAGTTTGATTTTAGTCCATGGGAAAAGCTTCCAACACTAAGAGAAGAATTACAAACCTTAAGGGTATTAAAATAGTAGCTTAGCACAGCACGGGGTGAAAAATTTTGTAGTTTTGGGATTCTTAGTATAGAGGTAAATGGGGGACAAGATGGAGGATTTAGGGCGTTGCCCTAGGTTCTTCTCCTAGGTTCTTCTCCTTCTTCCTCGTCCTCCATCTTCTGAGGTAGTGATGACACAAAGTAGTTTGAGGGGATTGGGTTAAGGTACAAGTGACCTTTCTAGTATAGGCACTAGGCATTGGCACAAATTAGTAAATAATGGACACGTAGTTATCTGTATAAGAGTAGAGCACCGCCTCACCGAGGGGCAGTCGCCTCGTGTCCCAGCCACTGTCCGGACCTCGGCTGGGTGCAGAGAAAACTTTGAGATATCAAATAATAAACAACACGAGAAACCTGAAAACAAGGCCTTGGAGACTCTGCTTTTTCACGTGACGCGGCTCAGGGCTTTTAGAGGGCCAAGGACTCTTAACAGCCGGAATCTCGGGTGAGAAAACCAAACCCGAGAATTGTGTCCACACCAACCACTGCACCTGCTAACTACTAGAAAACTCTCTGTCCCTTGCTAACACCTTAAGCTATAGTTCTATCTGCGCCACACACTTGGCACTGAATTTCTACCTGCGCCACAAACTCCTACAGGCCTCAACCATGAGGCCCAGTCTGGGTGATTCACTCACAGTCCAAATACAAATTATATCCATCTACCCTAAGAAATTCTGCAACACAGCACCTGCTTTTCTATCTCAGGACCTGCTGCTGGCACAGCCATCTCCTCTGAGACGTGAGGAGGTGGCCACAGGAGCACTGTGCCTGCAGCCCCACAGCTCTGCTTCCCTGCACTTCTGTGGCCTTGGGGTTTGGAGGCTCCTCATTAAGGAAATGGAAACAAGGCAAGTTCCTGGCTGCATTAGATGGGGCATTAATGGCACAGACAACCCAGGAGTTTGACCTTACAGACACAGGAACTGCTGCTCCGCAAACACTTTTGCTGTGCTGGGTTTGCATTTGCTGATCAGGGCGTTAGTCATGAGGGTGGAGGTTTGTTTTGATCCTCCTTCCTGGCCTCAGCCCCACAGTTGCTGCATTGCTTAAACTAGGATTCACCCTTTGGAGGACTCTCTACTCCTCTGGATTTGATGTAGATCTCTCTGTTCTGATGTATGAGGCTGCTAACACAGAGTCACAGTACCTGATATTGCAGGAGGTGATTCCAGAGGATGCACTTCCCTTCAGGTGTCCTGTAATCCCAGGGTCTGCAGAGCAGGATGTGTAATTGCTGAGGTGAAAAGGTTTGCTGGGATAAGCCTGCCCTGCTCCAGACAGTTACACATAAGCAGGGCTAGTCGGGTTGGTGCTATTTCCTCATGGTAATTGTGCTTTCACCACAGCCATGTGGGGAGAGAATCCTTTTCCCTGGAAGGCAGCTGGCAGGAAGGCTTGTTACTGTCATTGGGAGCCACCTGTGCTGAGCCCAGGGGTTTTGGGAGCCCTCAGGCATCCTGCTGTAGGACATCCTGACAGACAGATGGAATAGTCTGTAGCCCTGGTTGGTACCTGAGATGTTTGGTTTTCTGAAATTCTTTTTCCAGGGAATTTTCTGTAAACAAGAGACATGTTTTAGTAACGGCAAATTTGTTTACATATTTTCCCTAGTAGGGACTTCTGTTTGATGTCCCTCTGGTCTGACCAATGTGATTGAAGAAGTTTGTCTTCTTGTCACCAATCAAATTGGTCTGTGTAGAATAGTATAAAAAGGGGAGACACTTCCTGAGAAAAAAGGAGTCATTTTCAGCCTTCTGAAGTCGCAGTCTTTGTGTCATTGTGGTGTACTACAGCGTCAATAGTCTGTGCAAGTGGAATGGGGAAACAAAACTGCAGGCAGGGGAAGATGCAGTCACTACTGAATTAATGAGGAAAATTCCTAATACCCAGTAGTCTGGCAGAGTCCATCTGCTCTGGTTTGTGGTGGCACTGGTGTATGCTTGCTTATCCATGCATTTCTGAGTGGGGGCAAGAGGACAGGATTTCAGGGCTTTCAGGAGATAGATGTCAAAAGATGCCAGTAATTCCCCAGGAAGCTGGAACTGCTTTCCACTCTCTTGAGCTTTCAAAAGCCAAACAGAGGATCTGGGCATCCCATACATACCTGCACTGTGTGTACACCAGCGCTCAACTGCTTGGACATGGCACTGAGGCTGCTGCCAGGCTGGAATTTCCTGATTTTAGTAATTTAGTTGCCTCCCAGGAATCCCTGATATGTCAGATACCATCTGAAGTGGGTATTTGTCAACCTGGCCCCTACTCTGGTTGTTTTGTGATCACCAATGTCACAGTCAGTGCAAGGCAGGAGCCAACAGTCTGATGCTCAGTTCTGCTGCTCCCTGCCTGCTCTCAGGGGTTCTTTCTCGAGTGTGTCTGTTTGCTGCTCTCATTCATTTGTGCTCTCTTTGCACCGCTGCTGATAGTGATGAGGATTTCCTGCCTGCCTGTCAACCTGCCAGGCTCCTGCTTTCCTTCTGGTACTCTTCAGAAACAAATGATAAACTCTTTAGACCAGAAAGCTGCCAAAATCTAATGAATCTTTTCTTGACCTTGACATGTCTCTGACATTGCAGTGTTTGCCCAGTTGTTTCTGGGCTGTGTGAACAGCACATCAGGAGATGGTGAACAAGTTTTTGATGTGTGAGTGTCTTCAGTTTACTGGATATTGAAAAGATTGAGAGAGGAAACAGCACCTCATCGGTGGGGCTTTTGCCATGATGTTGGCATGAAAAAATACTTCTTGTGCCACAGAGTATTGCTAGACTGGGTCTTGAGGTATAATTGCATCCAAGGTAGGCAAGGGGCTGTGAAAGCAGAGCAAATGAGAAGTGGCCTTCTGTTCTCTGGCTGGGTTGACCAAAATTTGTCCATGGGAATACAGAATTGCACAAAGGATCTTGGTGTTGATGCATGTTCTTATCTGAAAAATGCCAATAACTGGTTCTGCTTCAACCTCTTGCACCTACAGGAAAGAAAGAAAAAGTTTGAGAAGGATGGTGAGAAGTTTTACTCTATGCTGGGTCATCACTTACATTTGTCTTCCAAAAAGAAGGAATCTCAGTTACAGGAGGTGCGTATGGAATTTTTCTCAGAGTTAGGTCCAGAAGCAACAGCACCAGATGCTCTAGGTCTTGAAAAAGGGGAGAGAAATCACCCCTTCCAGTAACCTGTTGAAACTGATAATCAATTAAATCTACTCAAACCCTGGATCCTCTGTGAGATGAGGGAAATCAAGTTTATAGTTCTCCTGTGTCTGTTGGATGCTGGTAGTGGCTTTAGACATTGTCACTGCTTGTTGTCACCTTGATGGTGAAGGGCAGTGACCAGTGGCACTGGCACAGCTGGAGACTGGCCACCTTTTCACCTGGGGAAGTGCTCTGGCTGAAAAGTAGCCAGTTATTATTCCTTTTGCTGGCTTGGTGTCCTGCCTTGCTGCTGGTGCTTTTGGGTGGCTGTGGGGGCAGGCAGAGGAGGGGGGTTCCTTCTAGCTGGTGCTGCTGCAGGCATGTTGCAGCAAGGAAGGAAACCCAGCTGTTCCAGCCCACACCAGAGCAGCTGGATCTGGTCAGATCTGTCAGACCAGTTGTCAGATGAACCTACGAGCATCTCTGCAAGGCAGACTGTGTGAGCTCCGGGAGCATTGTGTGCTCCTGCCACTGCTGCAGCTCCAGAATTGCTGGTTCTGGGACACAGATGGAGTTGGGCAAGAGGGTGGTGATGGTGGCCTTGTCAAAAGAGGTGGAGTGTTGTGGTTTCTCTCGTGGTGGGGGCTGCTACTGGCTAGCAGTGAATCCCTCCAGACCACAGAAACATCTCGTGTGAGTCCGTCAGCTCAGCAGCTGCTGCGTGGGTCAGGCTTGGAAGAAGGAATCGTGCTCTCTCTTAGGTTAATAAGGATGTTTATTCAGTGCAGCCATGTGGAAGGGGCCTTGCCGGAGCCCCTTCTCACCATGCTGGTAGCATGGAGAGGGTGAGGAGAGAGAGAGAGAGTGGGCATGGTGTGTCCCCTTTTTCCCAGCTTGGGGGCTGGGTGGGGAAACACTGACCCAATGGGGAATGGAAGGGGGAGGGGTTACATCGAGAGGAACCACAGGGGTAGGAATGGAGGGGGGGTGGAAGGAACATACCAAGTACAGACTTATAACAAACACAAAATACAAATTCAAAAACCTGAAACTCACGTCGCTACAGTGGAGAAGAGGTTTGTACTAAAATAATAAATGAGCTTTGGGAAAGCCTTATCCTTGCAGAGTGAGAAGAGGTTTTGGATCCTTGAATGAAAGGGAGCCAGAAATGGGCAGACTTAGAAGAATATCCAGTCTTCCAGTTCACAGCTGGGCTGGACACCAGGCAGGTTTTTAGTGAGGACAGAACTAAGTGTGGGCTGACAGACAAAAGTGAGTCAAATATTTTCAAACTACATGTGATGTATTTTCTTTTTCCACCTTTCCCTCTTTCTTCTAGGCTGACCTTCAGGTGGACAAAGAGAGACACAATTTCTTTGAGTCCTCCCTCGAGTATGTGTACCAGATCCAGGAAGTACAAGAAAACAAGAAATTCAGTATTGTGGAGCTGGTAAGAGCTTCCTTTTCTCTCAGTCTCATTGGTTGATGCTCAGATGTGCTGGCAATGGCAGGAAGGGATGAGTTGCCAGGTTGGATTAGGTCCTGTGGGGCAGGAGTTAACCCTGCACCCTTGGCTTGCTGCAGCTTGATAGCCTTAGTGGTGCTTGCTGGAGCACTGTGAAGCCTGTTTTTTCTGGCTGTCTGTGGATCCTGAGGAACAGGTTGGACACTATAGAGCTACAGGTCTTGTTATGGCTTATCTTCGCCCCCTTGGGTTTGGTAAGTGCTATCTGTCTGCAGAGGGACAGAGGTGTTACCTGCCCTGCTCACCTGTCCCAGCCTGGCCTGCAGGGGTTCCAGACTGTGGCTGAGTGCAAGGACCCTGCCCTGGGTGGTGGCTCTGCCCCAGTGCCAGCTGCAGTGGAGCGTGGGATCATGGAATCCTGTGGATCTTGTGGATGAGCACTCTGCAGATCTGCTCTGGGTCTCCCTGCAGGGTCTTTCATTCTGAGTGTTTTATTCAGACAGATGTGTGGGCTGTATCTTGGGCTTTAGGGACACTGGTGGATAAGCCATACCAAGGTTGGCATTCAAAAGTTGTGAGGAAAAAATAATTGTATATGTAATTTCTGAAACCCCCCACTCTGTCCATCTTTCCTTCCATTATAAACACAGAAGTTCAATGTGTCCTTTCCCTCCATTACAGGTACTGGCATTTCTCCATAGCCTCTTCACTTACAACAACCTGACAGTGGAGCTGATGCAGGATTTCCTCCCATACAAGCAGCAGCTCCAGCTCAGCCTGCAGAACCTGAGTCCCTGCCCAGCTGAAAGACTTCTGTGTGACTTCTGTTCTCATTTGGATTTACACACCTCTGATGGCAAGATCTTTCCACCCAAGCAGTCCGACCATGTCTGCATTGTTGCAGATACAGTTATTTCCTTCTCAGTTCACATGAGTTTTCCCCTTTCCAGCATGGGACAGTTCGCAGGTCTATGAAATCATTTTCTCTGGAAGGGGCTACTGCAGTTGCATCATTTAACCTGGTGCATAAACAAGCCTGAGATTTTCTTTCAGTTTTATGAGATTGAAATTGCACTCTAAGAAGGTCTGTAACCTTGGTCTTAATGGTATTGGCTTCTTACAGGCTTGCTACATGCTTTGGTAAGCTCCTCTGTTGGCCAAGTGTGTTCATTGGGTAGAATATCTGAGTCCTGTTTTCTTTATCCTCAGTCTTTCCTGACTGGCCTTCATTTCTGTGGAATGACAGCCATAAAGCTGAGCCAAGATGGTTTTGCTGCTGGCTCATTAATTGGTCCAAGTAGTATTCCATCAAAATGCCTGGATTTTGTACCCCCTGTTGATGTGACTCTTTCATGCTAAGCAGTGTAGCATGATCCTTTGGGAATCAACAGCTTTGGGAGGAGAATACACCTGTTACCTGAGCAATGGTGTGAACGGGAGCTCAGGTGCTGCCTCTGCTCCAGCCAGCCTTGAAATGTGCTGAAGTTCCTTAATTAAGGGAACAAGTGGCCTCCCAGCTGTGGCACTCCAGCACCATCTCTGTACATGATGTGTCTCTTCATTCATCCCTTAGAGCTCAGTGGTTCTTATAGCCAGTTTCCATGTGGATTTGTGGAGTGGTTTCTATGTTTTGTACCTTGGGAACCAATTCATTTCTGCTACAGCACCTCAGATTTATCTAGGAATAAATAACCTGCAGCTCACTTTTTGCTCATGTTCAAACATGCTTCTGTTTGTTTTCTGTTACCAGACAAGGAATCACTTTTCCAGCATGCAGGAGGAGCTGGAAGATCTGAAGAAGAGGATGAAAGAAGCGCCTCTAATCTGCAAACTGCCTGGGTAGCCAACCATCGAGGGCTACCTGTACACTCAGGAGAAATGTAATGGCTTTGGGATGCACCTTGATGCAATAGGGAATGTGCAGGCCTGGGCTGCCCTGACATAACCCAGCTGTGGGCTGCATTCAGCTCCCATGCCCAGGCCAACCCTGCTGCACTGAACAAACAGAAAATCCTAGAAACCCTGACAGAGTCAGAAATACAACCTGACACCCTGTTGGTCAGAGTGCTGGAAGCAGTCCAAAGTAAGCCCTCCTGGAGTGGCAGATGTAGTTCTGTTGGAGTAGAGATGGTCCGGTAGAAAAGGGGTCCAGTAATGGCATGATGGGTTCGGTCTTCCTCTGGGAATCCAGTGGGAACACTGGATATCTGGTGCTCCTACGTCTCAGGTTTTTTATCTAGGTAGGAATGGTTTGGCTCCCCCACTGGGTGGAACATCTCACAATGGGATGATGTAATGTGTCATGTCATTGGTGAGCCTCAAAGGCCCATTAACAGAAGATATCCCCCTGGAGGGAGGACAGGTCCTGGAAAGAGATAAGGAACAATACCCCACCCGGTCTTAACAGCTGGCCCATTATCAGGAGGCACCCGCCCCCTCCCCCCTGGAGTTACAAGAGATAAAAAAATAATCTTCCCAACGGCTTTCAACAGATGAAATAGAATACACATTTTTTTGGTTACATAGCCCAAGACAGATTTATGACTCCAGAGCCTGGAGCTCTGCCAGGCTCTGCCTTGTCTGTGTTTTACCAGGATGAATCTGGTGTCCTGCCCAGCCTCCCTCTGGCAGCCTCTGCGGACAGCTGAGCACAGCCAAGGTGGAACCAGTGCTGAGTTAAGCTGCTGAGAGCGAAACTTGTAATTCTGAGCAGAATCAAATCAGACCAAATACAGCCTTTTCCAAACCCTGGTTGCAGCTCTCCATGGCCATGCAGCAGGAATGCTCAGGGGACATAAAACTGTGCAAAACTGTGACCTCTGAGGCTACAGACAGCTTTGTAAGCATTCATTCTTAATCCTATATAGAGATCTATTTATACATATATTTGTATGTCTGTTTACCTTGCTTTTAAAAGAGAGCACACTCAGTAATTTTAGACCCCAAATGTGGCTATTTGCTGCCTCTATTTATGCTTCCCTATAAATCAAGTACGAAAAGTTGTTCTTCCTGACAACTGCAACTTAAAAACAAATTACAGAAAAAATACCAGTTGAATTATTTCCTATAAAGGGGTTCAGGTAAGAAAACAGAGAAAAGTGGCATTGAATCCAGAAATAGGAACTTCAGAGTATTTTAAAGCTGCTGTTGTCTTTATTATTGAGTTTTCACCCACAGGAAAAAGTAGTGGGGTTTGTGAAACAGACATTCAGGACATAGGATCCTGCCAGTGTAGGTCTTGGCTGGGCTTGGCCAAACCAGCCTGGCTTGTGGTCAGAGTCCCACAAACACCCTTTCACCAGCAGTGAGTTGGGAGGGTGCTGGAGGCAGCTGCTGCCCTGTGCTCCTCTCCCTCTCTCCTCCTCTCCTCCTCCTGCTCCACCTCTCCTCCTGTTTCTCTCTTCATCTCCTCCCTTTTCTCTCTTCCTCCTCCTCTCCTCCTCTTCTCCTACTGGCTCTTGCCCATGGAGACACCTGCAAAGGAGATGTCCCCCGGGGCTGTCAGTGTCCGTTCCCAGAGAAGGGAGAACACTTGAGCAACACTGACCATGCCTTGCTGGCTGCATCCAGCTACAGCCCTGTCCCTGATTCCAGCCTCTCATGTTCTGCAGGGGCACTGGGCATCTCCTGGGTGAAGTATTATTGCCAGTACAAAAAAGAGGCAAAAAACCTTACGGGTGACACCCATAAACCAGAAGCCTGGAGCTAAGCAGGTGAGTTGGATGTCTGCAAACATTCGCCCAACCACTGGGCCCACCTTCCACCCATGTATGGCCTCCCTTCCCATGACAGCTGACCCTGCAGGTGCCACAGAGCAGAGGGGTGGACTCTGTCCTCTCCCTGCCCGCACAGGGCAGTTTGGTGTCACCTGGAAGAGCCACCCCTCTGAGGAGAGGTCTCACTCCACTGTGTCCCTGGGAGCCCAGGCCCTGCAGGGTTTGGCCGCAGATGTGGGTCATGTGACATGAGAGATACCAAACAGTGCTGGCCCATGAGTTCGGTCTGGGGTGAAACTTGTGTCTCTTTGGACCAGCTGGTGTTGATCCTTCCCTGTGCACAGGGGCTGGGAGCCACAAGAACTGTGGCAGCTACTGAAGTGCATGAATGACTCAGGTTACTACAGGAGTTACTGCTTCCAAATGCAGCATTTCCTTGCCTCAGCATGTGCTCACAGCACTGCTTTGTGGTTTGATTTCTGCTCTCAGCACTGGTTCTGTGGGACTGGGACAGTGTGGGGAGAGGAGAGGGCAACAGTGAAGCTCCAAACTGCACTAAGGCAGCGATTTGAGTAACTACTTCTTTCACAAAGTGCTTTGGTTTACCAAAGTCTGAGAATTCCCTCAGTCCCTCCACGTGACAGGAGGGGTGGGAGAATGGAGCACAGCGAGTGCCTCCAGCTGAGTCCCCTGCCCTCCTCTGCCATGGAGCAGGTCCCCGGGGCCTTCCCAGCCAGGCATGTGTGCTCCAGTGTGTGAGCTCATGGTCTGGTTTTGGCAGGGCTCTGCACACTGCAGCAGGAAAATAAAATAGATGTTTTGCAACCCCTTGGCAGAGAGCTGGGCAAAGAAATATCCAAACTATTGTATGGAGAGATTTGTTGTCATTTATGCCATAAGCATGTCTAGTAAGGCCCATTACTGCAGGTGAGGGCTTGGAAAACTTAGTGCCTTTCCCAAACACTGGCAGTCTGGTAGCCTGCACCATCAGGTCACTGCTGGCCACAAACCCACAATCAAATCATGAATTGACTCTGTTGCAGAGCACAGGAACATGAACACCCAGGGCCAGAGCTGAGCCTCTCCAGAGCACATCTGCTCGATCTGGAGTGAGGAAATGTAAGTCCCTTTGCC
>JANPWX010019114.1:41776-77642 GCA_024734555.1 Trochalopteron elliotii
TATTATTATTATTATTATTATTATTATTATTATTATTATTATTATTATTAACTGATTTACACTGTTATTATTAAAGACAGAGAGGGAGTAGAGAGCAGTGCTGCAACTCAAAATAAATTTGAGGAAAAATGGGAGAACATATGGAACTAATAACTCCTTGTCAGGATGTCCAGAATACCGGTGTTTCTGGCATCTGCAGGCACCAGAAGGAACGAGACAAACACAGGCATGCAGCAGGTCAAGGGAAAGCTTCTCTTCCTTTATTCTAAAAATCTGACTCCATATATACATTTTTACAAAAGGCCAGAGATTGGCTACACAGGTTGCCACCTCTTGACCTGGATGGTGAACATCACCGTCCATCACATTTCTCCACCCAGAGCAGAAAAATGTAAACAAAAGATAATTTCTAAAAATATACATTGTTTTTGTGAAGCTGTGTAAGAACACCATTGCAAGATTTCAAACACTTGCATTTTCAAGAGAAACTGAGGGCAACAGGTGTTTCCTGAGGGGGTAGGGGATGTGGGTGCAGGTGTGAACACTCTGTGTGCTGGGGCACTGCAGCTCTGGGTGGTGAGAAAGGCTGCGGCTGGGGATGGGGCTGGGGGGATCCCAAGGGTCTCCAGGAGTTCTCAGACAGCTAACATGACTTCCTTGTCCAAAACAGTGGAGCTGAACGAGGTGGGCTTCAAGTTTGTTCAGAAGTGCATCAATGCAGTGGAGACCAAAGGCGAGGAGCTCACCCAGCCTGGCTGTGCTTCCCACGGCCTTGAGTTACACTGTAGTTCCTGCAGTACAGTGTTAGGCACTGACACAGGACATCAGCTTTTAGCTGAGGAATGTGTGTTCTTCAGTTAAGTGCAGAAATCCCACCTGGTTTGGAAGATTGTACCAAGTCAGTTTGGGTTGAACTTTCACCTTTATGCTGTTTTCACTCGTGGGTTTCTCAGTTTTGACTCTGAGCACACCCACTTCTGGGCAGGAGAACAGCTCTGGCAGCAAGGCTGAGGGGTGGCTACAGGCTGCTTCAGCCCTAGTCTGTGAAGAAGCAGCAGAAGCAGGTGAAAGGGTGGCAGCTCATCCTCTGGGCTGTCACATATCATCCAGCCTGCACCAGTGAACATCACCAGTGTGGGACGGGGGCCTGGATTCATCTCCAAATGTGGGCTTGGGGCTGCTGGGGCTGTGGCAGCCAAAGCCCACTGAGTGTGGAGCAGCAGGGGCACAAAGACCCTGCTCACTGAGCTAGGAGAGACAGTGATTCTGCCTGTTCCAGCACTGGCCAATGTTTTCAGAATCGACTTCACTCAGTTTGTCTTCTGTGGGGGTTTGAGAAAAATCCATGATAAAGCAGCACCCCACAGAAATGGGATGTGTGGGCTGGTGTGTCCCACACCCTGGCTGTGCTCACCTAACCATGACATGGTGACCATGGTGGTGCTGGTGGCCTCGGCTGCTGGGGTGAGCGGAGCCCCTGCCTGCAGAGCCCGAGGAGTGGGACAGGGCCTGAGATATGGGACAGAGCCTGGGATATGGGAAAGAACCCGGGCCGTGGGACAAGACCCAGGATATGGGACAGAACCCGGGGTGTGGGACAGAGCCCAGAAGCAGGAAAACAATTCCACTAGATGGGGCTTTTGCACCACCATCAGGAAACCTCGGCTAACGACTTTGTCCTCTTAGGAATCACTACAAGAGGGCGTGTACTGGACTGTTGGCAGCAATATCCAGGTGCAGAAGTTACTGAATGCCTTTTTTTGTAAGAATTAATTATGCTGTGCAATTACACTGTCCTATTCTTGAATTGTTTGTGAGGGACAGAGAGGATTGGGTTCCACAGTGAGAAATGTCCAGCATCCAGCGTGGGTTTTGGTCCCTGCGACCCCTCTGAGGCTCATCTTCCCCTTCTTTCCTGGGATAACATGATGAGCTGGACTGGGAAGGTGGCCTTGGCAGGGAGCCCTCCACACTAGTGTAAGGTTTTTCTCTTGAAGGATGGGGACACCTCACTGTGTGCAGTGTGTACGATAAGGAGCCAATGTACGTGTTGAGAAGTCAATTGATGCATTCCTGCCGCGAGCCTTCCTGTGGCTGGATCTGTCTGTCATACAAGCTTGGCAACTGGGGACAGTGTTTACAGTCTCAGCAGGTTATGGGGCTCAGCAGCACTGCTTTGTGCAGGGACAGGCCCTTCTGGGCTGGGCCCTGGCTGAGGCCATTGTACCCTCTCCTCATGGTCACCTGTGAGCCTCTCGAGGGACCTCTGGGGTTGATCCCCACCTGCTCAAGGCCAAACCATTCTCCCCAGCCCTGCCTGGGGCTGGAGCACAGGGCAGGGATTGCATTCACCTCGCTGCCTGCCTACCTCAGGCTCACACCAGCTCAAACATCTGATATTAACGCAGCATTCAAAGGCTTTGGCTGTTTCCTATTGCTTCTACTCTGAATGTTGTTTATTAAAATCCTGGTTTGTACTGGTCTCTGGCTATGCCCAGTTCTCACAGAGCTATGACTTCGGGCATCTGCCCAGCTCCGCTGGCCTATGACTCATTGCTGAGCCTCAGGTTCTATTGCTGCTTGATTCTCACCCTCCCTGTGAGCAGCTCTGTGGTTTTCTCCTCTGAATCCCACCAGTGAGTGGCTTTTTGTTTTATCTGCATGGGTCTGGGTAACCACTTGCCACCCCACTGCATATGAAAACACAATGGAAAGTCCAACACCATAGAAATAACTGCTGCAGCAGGATTTCATCTTTAACCACTTGAAGGAGATAGATTATTTTTTTTTTTATCTCTAGTCCTATTTATTTTCAAAAATAAATCCTGCTGTTTATTTCTGTAGTCCAGCTTCCCCCCATTCTACAGCTACATCTTTCACTTTGTGGTGCCACAGACATGATGTGGTTTATCGGGGGGGTAGGCAGGAGCAAATTGTACTTCCATGCTGCTGGGCCTCCCCTGAGCTCCTTCCTCTCTGTGCAGCAAGAGGGAATGCTTCCAGAACAGCCTTCAGGGGAGTAGCTACAAATGAGGGATTGGAACTGGCATTCAGATTACTTTGGATGTCAGAAAGCTTGTCTTGGACCTGTTGAAATGCATTGTTTCTGCCAGCCTTGGGAAAAAATAAACTATAGAGAATATGCTCTCAGTGACCTCTCAAAACTGCTTAAATTTTACCTTGTGCTTCCCTCTTTGTCCCTCATTAGCACCACTCCCCAGCCTCTCCAAAATCCTGACACTGGTGCTGTTTTTCTGCTTTTCCCAGCCATGGGAATTAGGAGCTCTCTTTGTGTGCTGCTGTGGCTTTGTGTGTCTCGAGGGGAAATCCCCACCCCAAGCAGACTGTTTATTAGCAACCTCTAAATTAACTTTATTCTAAAACCTTTTCATTCTTCTTCCAGATGCAAAATGCCCCGGGGATGTGGATCTCCAGAGTGGGGATTGGGACATCAAGACCATTACCAGCTCACTGAAGTTCTATCTCAGGTAGCACTGCTGGTCACACCTGTCCCAAGGAGGCAAAGAGGACTTGGGCTGATCCAGATGAAAGGTGAAATGAGCTGCCAGATATTCACATCTGGCTGTTGAAAAGGGCAAAGTGACAAAGGCTTTGGGAAGAGGAATGATAAATATGGGTGTTGCAGAACCCCTCAATCCCATGGGGAGGGCTGTTCCACTGATATTGACTGCAGAGGGAAATGCCACTGGGACTTGTTGGCACTGAGGGATGAGCCATTTTGCCTATTGGTCCAAGATGAGTCATGAGTGGGTCACAATGCCCTGCAGAGCTCAGTTTTCTTTCCAGTTGTTGCAGGAACCTGTCTGAACCTGTCATGATGTACAAGCTCCACAAAGAGCTGGTCTTGGCTGCCAGTAAGTCCCACAGCTTCCCCACTGATGGTCCCTGATCCTGATCTTCCCAAAATCTTCCCAGAGCTCTGCCAGCCCAGCTCCATGGTGTCTGGCTGCTTCACCTGTAGAAAGAGCAGTGGATCTCTCCTCCAAGTGCTTATCTGTGCAGGGGATGTGGTGCTGGATGTTCCCTTCCCTCCTTTGCTACTGCAGTGCCCTTCCCTCAGACAGGGTCTTGTGCTCTCGGGGGGTCTGGAGAGCCAGAGGATGTTACTCACTTGAAAGCAGCACAAGTCTGCCACAAGAATTGTTTCCCCGTAGTATTGATATATTTGTTTTAAAATCTGTGAGGGAGTGGGATGTGCTGTTGCCACCCAGATAAGTAGGTGTTCCCTTCAGGTTGTGAAATTTGTCCTGGGATGTTGAAAACAGTGTCTACCAGTACATGGAAGACATTTCTCTGCTATAGCTGTTGGGATTGAGTCACAGTTGGGAATAACAGAGGTCAGTCAAGAAGCACAAGTGTAGTGCCAGGGCTTCACCTGTGCTGAACCAGCCTGTCCTCGGCTGTCACCTTGTTGTGGCCATTGAAGATAAGCCGTGACAGCTGTGAGCCAGTGCCCTGTTAGGGAGACAGGGATGCAGGGAGCTGGTCATCACCCTTAGCATGGGAGTGCTGACATTTGGAAATGTGTGGCATTAGAGCATCCCTCATCCCACTGTGCCTCCAGAAGTCACTGGGAGACTGGGAGGGTGCCCACTTCTTCTTCATCCCTCTGGAGAATGAATAACACCCATTCTTTCTTGGAAAGGGAAATGTTCCACCACTTGCTGAAGGTGGTCAAGCCCAGGATTTATTAGTTTCAGAGCTGGTTAAGCCCATGATGGCTGGGTGTGGGCAGGGCATTTATCCCTTCCCTGCCCTCCCTCAGAAACTTGCACCATTGAGCTTCCCAGCCACCCAGACCCCACACTATTCTTTTCACACTGAGTATTTTATTGTTTCCTGATTATTTATTCTTCTAAGGGTGACCTCTTTGGGTCAGGGACTCGGGTTTTTTCCCTGCAGGATATTTTAGGTGTTGTTCAGTGTCAGAGCTCTCTGGACTGATAGGACTCCCAGAGGCAGGTGTGTGGAACAAGGGCACGAAGGAGAGGACCTGCCCATGCCCAGCCTCTTTTGGAGTGTGCCCCTGGGCTCCCTTTCAGGCTCCATTTCTTCCTCTTTCCACTTCATATTGTTTCTCACAGTGTTTACCCTGTTGCTGTGAAATCTCACTTCCTCTGCTCCCTTTCACTCCCATGCTTCACAGGGATCAGCTTCCACAGGTTTTTTTAGCTTTATATTTCCCTGGTATATTTAATTTGAAAGTGTTGGGTACAAATTCTTCTTTGTGTTTCTGCTTTCCAGAGTCCGAGAACCTGGATTACAGGCTGGGAGCCATTCATACACTGGTCTATAAACTGCCTGAGAAGAACAGGGAGACGTTAGAACTCCGCATCCAGCACCTCATCAAGTAAGCAGATGTTTCGCTCTAAAACCAAAGAAAGGGGAATAATGGAATCAGCAGAACAAGCCTTTTTGGGAGGTTGGGTTTGCAAAATTTTACCCACCGTAGTCCCCTTGGGAATTTCCTTGTGGATTGCACAAAGGGGGTGACTATCCTTCCTGCCCTCTGCATTAAGTGATGCTGCTCTTTCTGGTTGCTCCTTCCATCCCCTTTCAGACATGCACAGAGCAGGAAATGATTTAAAAATGAAAATACTCTCTGAGAGGAGGGGCTGTAAATTGTGACCACTCAGAAATTTATTGGAAACCACCATAGTGTGCTCCCTATATTCAGTTCTCTTCCTTCAGAAAGAGGGAAAATTAAAGCCAGAATTCAGTTTTGGATAAAAAGGATATAGGATTTAAATGATTCCTTTTGTGTATATGTTGTGCAGATAACTTTTGATTGCAGAGTTAGAGGAGCTGGGAGTGGGAAGAGATCAAATAAAGATGCTGTCAGCACGTTGCTCTCTTCAGCATCTGTCCAAGCCAAATGTGTGTGTCAGAGCTAGAGCCGTGTTTGTCACTGCTGGGAAACAAATTCTGAAACACAATGAAGAAAATTGAATGACTGATTCTTAGCATATCCTGGGGTTTGGTTTTTTTTTCTTGGAATAAGATCTATTTGGAAAAATCCAAACCAAACCAAACTCTATTCCTCCTTCCCCTGCTCTCTGCAGTGTCTGTGAGCACAGCCAGGAGAATCTGATGTCACCATCCAACATGGGGGTGATCTTCGGGCCCACCCTCATGCGAGCACAGGAGGACACTGTGGCAGCGATGATGAACATCAAGTTCCAAAACATCGTGGTCGAGATCCTGACAGAGCACTTTGGGAAGGTACGGGGCAGCACCAGAGCAGCTCCAGCTGCTCCAGCCTGCTCCTGCACTGTTGCTGAGGCAACACAGCAGCGCTCCAGGTCCTTCTGGAGTCTCCTTGGGCTGGCTTTATATAACACACTGCTCTGAAAGGCTTCAGGAGGAAGCAAAGAGTAGCAAGTGTGTTCCTCAATGTTGCTGTTATTTGGTCCCAGAGGAAACAGCAAGTCTGGGCATTTTTGCCTTTTCTTTTTAAATAAGAGGAAGCTTTATTGAAAAAAACCCTGTTGTATGACTGGACATTACAGGGCTTCACTCTTTCCTTTGCTAGACGGGAGCTAGGCCAGAGCAGATTTGGTTTTAATGGGCACAGTCCAAGATGAGACACTGCACAAGTGTTAAATCAGTGGAAAAAACCTAGAGCAGACAAATGTTGAATGGTTGATGGAAGTAATTCAGCTGTGTTTGCATTCAGATATGATACAGGGATGGTGTGGAGATGGTATAGGGAGTCTGAGAGAGCTGCTGCCTGGGGTGGAGCAGTTGGAGGAGCTGAGGCTGGTGCCCATGGCCCTGGGCCACGCTCTCACAGGACTGAGAGTCCTGGAGAGCCTCCAGTCTCATCTGTCTTCCATGGATCTGTGCTGGGTATTTCATATTTCAGCCTGAGCATCACCCATGTGCCCAGCCAGGGTCCGGTTGCTGGGGTGATGCTGAAGATGCACATGCAGACAGCAGCTTTGTCATGTGTTCTGTCTTTGGAAAGCAGAATATTTCACTGTGTCTGTGCTCGCACTTGCTCTCCACGATACCCAACACCGGCTCAGGGGTGTCAGGTGGCTGGGGTATGACAAGAGCTGGGTGTTAATATTGAAAGCTGGAGCAGCATTTGCATCCAGAGCAGCAGATCCCAAGCAGGGAGAAGATTACTGCCCTGGTAACAGCCCTGGGTTCCAGGGAGTGAGTTTGGTCCTCCAGCTTTTCACAGCAGAGTGCAAACCTCTCTCGTGCCTTAGAAGCAGGAAGCGTATGGAGCCATTCATTCAGAGATGCTGTTTGCTGTGAGGGGGCTGGGGCAGCTCCCAGCATACAGGGCAGCACATGGGTGGGGGCAAAGCTCCCTTTGGAAAGCTGGAACAGCAAGGTTCTTGCAACAGGGATGTGGAGCCAGAGCAACCAGGTGGGGACAAGATGAGGGGGTGGGAGTTGGCTGTGATGCCAAGGATTGAAACGGGATGAAGGAGCTCAGAGAGGCTTCTGAGTACCCACAGCAGAAGCTCATGGAAACACCAGCTAATTCCTTTGTAGGTCTCTATGAAGACTTGTAATAAGTTCCCACAGAAAAACGAACTGGTTTGTGTCTGGGATCTCACATGCTAGCTCCAGAGATGAGGCTCTGTGCTCCCCTCCTTACAGCCTGTATCACAGTCTGAATCAACACACCCTGCCACCTCTGAGAGCTGGGATGACAGCTTTAATTAAGCCAGATATCCTTTTGCTTGCTTTTAATTTCTCCAGCAATAAGGTTAAGTTAGTCACATTTATTGGATTGAGTTTATAAGTTTGGCATTGGAGCTGAGAGTGTCTTCAGCTCACACATGAACAAACAGCTCAGATGAGTCTTGGAGGAAGAGGGGATGTGGGTTATATGGTGCAATCTGAGGACTCTGAGGACAAAGTAACTATTCATGAAGTGTTTGTGGATAATTGCTGTTTCCACAGCTCATGTTTCAATGCCATGGTTAAATTAAATAGGTTGATTGTTCTGGAAACACCTTCTTCCCTGTATAAACCTCCTTAAGGTGAGGGTCTGTCGATATCTTTGTACCTTTAGGTTATTTAATTTGGATTTTCAATTAGAAGTCAGAGCCTGCACCCACCTCTTCAACACAGTCATTTGTGATTGGTTTACCTTGGGTTTCGGGTGTTGAAAACAGTATTCTTTGGTAACTGTATAAGTCCATGGGGAGCTTAATGTTTCTTTTAAAAGCAGGATTAGATTCTGCTCGGGATATAGGGATGAGGTTGATATTTCAAAAAAATTTCCCTCCTACAGGCAATCCTTTGCTGTTTTAATAATACATGAGCTGCTGCTTTTAATTCATATGCTGCTATGTCACAGCAAGAGAGTACTCCAGACCTTGTGTTTTGGAGCAGGGAACATGTCTTCCCCTGCCCAGGACAGAGCGCAGCAGGCAGTGAGCCAGCACCCGCCCTGTGTCACCAAACCCTGAGTGTGGGGGTTTCTTCCCAGAGTGGGTGTGTAATCTTCCCTCACTGGAGATATTCCAGAACTGTCTGGACACAATCCTGTGTCATTTGCTTTAGGGAAACCCTGCTTGAGCAGGGAGGATGGACCAGATGACCCACTGTGGGCCCTCCCAGCCTGAACCATTCTGTGACTGTGTTGTTCCTCCTCTCCTTGTGCAGTGGACCAGGCTGTCAGGAGCAAAGCCTGGTCCTGGCACATGGATTTATCCAAAGCCAGCCCAGGCTGGGCCAGAGCAGCCTGACCTTGGGGAGTGGGGAACCTTCTGCCACTGCCTGCCCTCCCCAGGCACACAATTGGGACCAAGGAGTTTAAATGAGGGACATGTTTTCCTCTCCCATCCCCCATCTTGGTCTCCTAGCCCTGCTCTTTGGCCCGGAGAAGAAGGAATACATTTTTGGTTTGAATTACCAAAATGAGGCACTTAATCAAAGCAGAATGTTACATTTCTTCATGTTAAGATTTTTCTGGGTGATGCAATAAAGTTGTTTTTCCGTATCAAAGTGTGGCCCAAGGGTGTGGTGACCCAGCATGCCAGTGGGACTGGCACAGCTCTCCTCCTCTGGGCTGGAGCCAGCAAGGGACCAGCTCCACATCTCCCAGGACAGGCAGTGCAGCCTCTGGGCTCAGCAGCTCAGGCCACCTCTCCATAGTAATTCAGGCTTTAAAGCCTGATAAAACTTCAATTAACATCCCTGGGAAGAACACAGGAGCAGCTGCTTTGGGCCTTGATATGGTGTTTCAGCTCTTCAGATGTATTTCTTTTTCAGCTCTTAAATAAAGCCCTGACATAAATGAGAACCTCTCAATTAATCCCAACCAAATAGGTGCCACATGACCAGTAAGAAAAGGAGATAAAACTTCTCAATACCATTTTTTCATGCCAGTATTTCATCCCAGATAATTTTCTGGTGCCAAATGCATCATTGTAAGCCAAGAGCTGAAGGGTTTTAGTGTTAGATGTGAAACAATGCAGGGCTGGTTTGGGCGTTTCGGGGATCATATCTCTTTGACGATGGAAATCTTGATGTTGGTCAGGAGCTGTCTGCTCCAAAGCTTCAAAGTCTCCCTCATCTGCTCCAGGGGAATTTACTTCTATAAATTGTTTGTGTTTGTGATCTTCCTGCTGAGACGCAGGGACAGTGTCAGTGGTGGGGACGGTGTCAGTGGTGGGGACTGTGCCATGGTGGGGACAGTGTAAGTGGTGGGGACGGTGCTGTGGTGTGGACAGTGTCAGTAATAGGACAGTGTCACCATCCCCCTCTGTGCTGGGCAGGGGCACCTGCAGCGGGAGGTGAGGCAGCGGCCCCTTTGTGTTGGGTCACCTGAACTTGTCTCCCTTTGCAGATCTACTCTGGCCCCCCAGAAGACACCACAGCCCCCCCAGTGCCTCCACCCAGGGTGGCTGCCCAGTGGCACAAACCCATCACCATCTCCAAGCATCCCCTGAGGGAAAGACCTGTCTTCTTCGGTGCCTCTGTGGAGGAGAGAGGAGGTCAGTCCGGCTGTTCCCTGATGCCTTTCCTGCCTCTCACCCCTCCTGCTTCCTGTAACACCTTTCCAGGAGCAATGGAGGTAACAGCAGCAGGGCTGCACTTCCCGGGTCCTGGACACAGCAGGCAGTGAGGGCTGTTCAGAGAAAGGAAAGCCAAAAACACTCATACATTGGATGCATCATGTCACAAGTCAGACTTTGTGGGATTTGGGTTTTTCTGGTACCTGTGGCATTCTCCATTAGCTAAACTAAGGCTGGTTCTTGGCACAGGAGAGGCCCAGAGGAGAGGTTTCGTGGCATCAGAATAAAAAAAACTGCATGGAGTGCTGGTGGGATGGTAGCCAGGGAGGGCTGTGCTGCAGGAGGCCCAAGGAGGTCTCAAGCTGGCTCAGCTGCCTGCAGTTCCACATCCAGAGCAAGAACTCCAAAGAGCTTTTTCTGGATGCAGTGAAGGTATTTTCTAGGCCAAGTTCTACTCTGACATTATGATAAGGGCTTCAGCATTTCCTTACAGTCAGCTGGATTAACAGCAAAATGCGCATCAGCCTAAAATCATGTTTCTGCACCTGATTTGCTCTAATTGGCACTGCAGGCTGTGCCCTGATTCCACAGTCACCAAAGAGATGGAAAGTTTCTTTCTCCATTCATTTTCAGAGCTCTGATGATGTTTAGGTATAAAGTGCACTTTGTGACACTGGCAAAACAGGATTGATTCACATTGCTCTTTAAAACCCCCAGACTGATAATGGAGTTGGGGCTGGCCTTGCATTTCAATGCTTCCCCGACCTCAGAGCAGAAGCATTCACCTTGGACCACCCTGAGGTTGCAGGAACCAGTCAGGTTCATAGCAGAGCTCCTGCTCTTGGGTCTGTAGTGCAGCAAGAGGGGTGGGACGAGTGGCTTTTGGAGGCACATCAAGTGTGGTACATAACTAACCCCACGGCTCTCTGCCCTCTTGTCTCCACAGCAGAGCAGCTCAGCCAGACCCCCAACGGTGGTGGTGTGGAGGCCCTCAAGCCCCTGCACCGCAGCTGCCTGCCCACACCCTGGCCAGGGGGGGACAAGCCAGGGCATCCCCCCGCTGAGAGCCGGCCCCAGCCATGCACTGAACCGGAGCTGGGGAAGCTTGTGAACAGGCTGCAGGATGGAAGGGTGAAGCCAGCTGGCAGGGTGGCCAACAGGGTGGTGACCAGCCCTGTCCTGAGGACCGCCACGCTGCAGGCCAGGAGACTGGCATCCCGGCCGGGCATCTGTGGCAGAGAGGGTGTGTTCACCAGGGGCCTGGCCAGAGCCAGGCAGGAGAAGCCCGAGGTGCCTGAGTCAGCCCTCCCTGGGGCGGGTGCTGGGCTTCTCCCCTTGAGTCCTCTCGATGCAGCTCAGCAGGAAAGGCTGGGAGACCAGAACAGCCTAAGATGTGGGCATGGGTGAAGTCTGACACTCATTCCTTGTTGACTGAACTCTTAAAGACTTTGAAGGGTAAAGTGAATAGCAAGGTTGGCTGGATCTTGGGGAAGAAAAGCAGCCAAGGAGAGGACAGGTAGTGTCACTGTCCAGGATGAAAGCTCAGCCGCAGGAATCACCAGTTTGTGCTGTTCCTCTCCCTTTCACAGAGCAGCACTGCCAGGGTTTGGTTAAGAACACTTGTCATTCCCAGGAAGTGTCAGCTTCACAGTCAGCAACTACATTGAGTTTGTCGTTGCAGGTCCAGCTCCAGCCCCTGTTCCCAGTGCCAGGAAGGCTTTTCTGGGGCAGGTAGTGTGGGAACTTCCTTTCCCTAGACTCTGTCCCTCCATTATGGCTATTGGCCACTGTCAGTGAGAGAGTGTTGAGGCAGAGGGACAGAACTAAACCCATGGACCTGTTCAGTGCCCCTTCATAAATATCTGGCCTCTGCCAGAGCTTCCTGCTCAGTGTTTGTCATCTCCATCCCTGCAGGTGACTGTGACAGTGTCCCTAAGCCACGTTCCCATGGTGATAAGCCTGTGATAACACATCTCCCTGTGAGACCTGCGGATCCACCGTGACGAACTCCAATCCCTCCAAAGCTGGAGCAGAGGCCAGATCTGATAGCAGGGACAGCAGAGGAGATGCCCTCATCTATGTAAGCCAGAAGCCCATGGCAGGGGCATGGTGCTGGTGGGGACACCTGGGGGCTCAGTGGCTGGAGCCTGTGGATGTCCCCTTGGTACCAGTGCAAGTACAGGTTTGAGTGTCACTTGGAAATCTGAGCAGAGGGCACAGCCAGGGAGAGGAGTGGGGCCACAGCAAAGGCAAACACGAAGCTTTGGAGCTGCTCAAGCACCTGCCCCAGGGCTGAGCCTTGTCCCATCCCCTTCCCTGCTGTTCCTGGGTCAGTGGAGCTGAGCCCCTCCCTGCCTGCCCCCAGCAAACATCTCAAATGAGACACTTTCTGGGGCAGGACAAGATCCAGCTTGGATCTGCTTAAGGAAATTGGATGGAGTTCAGCTTCATCTCCTCCTCAGATTTCTTTCAGATTTTAAGAGAGTCAGAAACCATGCTGGCTTTAGTGGGAATTAACCGAAAGAAAACAAAAGGTGCCATGAGAGTCAGCTCTGTGCCAGAACTGCCTGACAGAACTTCTTTTTCTTGAGCTCGGGAGGGGGCACATAAACACTGAAGGAAAGACCATAAAGGGGATGGATGCACATAGGATTATAGGCAAGAGCACAGAAATAATGTCTGGATGTGGCACTCGGTGCTATATTTTAGTTGGTGTGGTGGTGTTTGGTCAAAGGTTGGACTCTATGATCTTAGAGATCTTTCCCAACCCAAATTCCCAAATGATTCCATGGTTCTATAAGCAGCCCAGCCAAAGTGCTGGCAAGTGGTGTGAGGGTGGAGTGGGCTCAGAAAGAGCCCAGCTGTGCCTTGGCACAAGAACTGTCAATTGAAGGTGATGTCTGCAGTTCTGCCAATGCTGCGGCTCATTACCCTGATCTCATTAGCAAATTGCCAGGTCGAATCAAAAGAGAGACTTCTGTTTTCTTTGCAGGGTGGCCTCTAGGACCAAGTTATTTGAGATGGTTTCCAAAAGAACAGGCAGGTAAGGCTGGCACAGGGAAGGTGGCACATGGATAGCAGCAGCCCTGCAGCACAGGGTGCTCCCTCTGAGGCAGAGCCAGCACAGACAGCCCCAGTCCCAGGCCTGCCTTGTCTCATACTCATGAATAGCAGATGAGGCTCAGCTAAAATGCTGAAAATAAACGAAGAGCACAAAGCGTAAAATGTGAGTCCAGATACAGACTTGATAAGTTAAATCTGCCAAGTGAGAAACATCCCTGTGGATCCCTGTTACCATGTGTGTGGATCTGCATGATGTAGTGCCTGTTGTACTCAGGCTTTGTGGGAAGATCAGGTCATGGGTGAGGTGATGAGGGCTGGTTAGGTCCCAGCAGCTGCCGAGAGAGCATGACTGGTCCAGCACAGGGGGTGTGCAGACAGGGAGCTAGGGGGTTATGGGGACACACTGAGGGGAAGCAGGTGCCATTTGTGATAATATTTGCCCAAATAAGCCTCAGCTTCCTGCTCTGAAAAGCTGCCAACCTCTGCCCAAGGGAGAGCAGGTTTGTGTGTAAGTCTGAGAACTGCTGCTGCTGGTACTGAGAGAGAAAACATTTGTTCTATTGCAAAACAGACCCCTCCCTGCCCATTACCCAGCCTCGAGGAGTTTGTGGAGCTGAGTTGGAGCTTGTTCCTTGCACTCATTTTTTTCTCTATTCTTCTACTTCCTTTTATCCAGTTCATCACCACAAGGCAGGATCCCAACTGATGAGAGCTGAGGCTAAAGGTACATGTTTATGACAACAAATCAAATAATAAACTGAAAGCAGGCATGTAATACAAAGTCAGCATTTCTGGGGTTGTGGGAGTCCAGTGGTTCTGCTATTACTGGTGGATTTGCACTGCTACACAGAAGATGGAGCTTGTTTTCTTCTTCCAGGCTTTGTAAGCACACCTCAGCCCAGCTAGACTCAGGAGACTTCCTGTGCTTGTGACCCAGGAGTCAGAGCTGAGCCTTGCCAGCCCCAGTGCCCTGGAGAGCAGCTATCTTACCAGATGATGATTTCTGAGCCACAATTGGCTCAAGAAATTAGGAGAGGGAGACCACGATGGAGAGCAGGTCCTGCCCACACATCTGTGTTGAACTGTTCCCTGCCCTCCCTCCTCTTCTCTCTGCAGACTGTGACAGTGCCCGTGTGTGCCCACACAGGTGATGGCAGCATGAGCAGGGTTGGGGGACATGGACCACCTGTTCACCTGCTCACTTTCGGGAAATGTGCCTTGAAAAGGGTGTTTGGACAGCACAAGGGCTGAGTCCCTGTGTTTGGATGTAAGGGCAAAACAGCTGCATTTCCCCCCTTGCCCTGAGAAGCCCCTTCCTTTGTGTTTGTGTCCCTCACTTGGTGAGTGTCAGTGTGTGAGAGAGCCGTGCCTGGTAACGCTGCCCATGGTGATGCAGGCTGGGCAGGGACAGGGGAACCACTGTGCTCAGCTCTGTGGGATGTCTCCTCATCTCCTCCTGGATGTCCTTGGCCTGGGACACCACGCTGACAGACGCAGCTTGGCCAGGGGCTTGACCTGAGCCATGGCCACAGCCTTGCCTGGCGTCAGCTCTCAGGCAGCACCCTCGGGTCAGCAGCCTCCAAGGGTGCAGCTGGGGGAAGGGGGCAGCAGGTGCTCCTCCTCTTCCTCTTCCTCTACTGCCTCCTCTTCCATGTGAGCTACAGTCCCACCAGATCCACTTCTCACAGGCCCACCAAGAAGTCTCCATCCTGGGTGATTGCGGTGGCCAGCACAGAGGTGCTGAGGATCTGAAACTCACTGACTGTGAGTCAAACCCATTGTTTTTTATAAGAACTGCCCAGTTTTTTGTTTCCTTGTTTATTCATTTCAGTACAAGATGCCCAGTCTGTCCCTCAGCCATGGCCCTGTGGATGATGTCCATTGGCCCAGGAGGTGTCCCTGGCCAAGACCTCTGTAGCAGTCGAGGCTTGTCTGTTGCTCCGGCTGCCACTGGGGCCCAGCTCCAGGGCTGTGCATGGCAGAGAGCTGCTTTCCTGCTTCCTCCACCTGCCCAAAGATGACTCCTCCTTTTTGAATGGTTTTCTTTAGGTGCTGAGACCATTTGCAAAACAATGGCCAAACATTCCCACAGCTGCTTCCTGGGTGCTCCATCCCACGAGCATACTGTGTCCTGCCCGGAGCAGGTCCTTCCCACCTCCTGGCACTTTGCCTCTGTGTGACCTTGTGCCTCTTATTGCTGAATGGCATACACTGACGCTCATGTGTCATGTCCATGGTGGTCTCACTTCCTTGGCTTCAACAGTGCCCCAGCTGCTCCCTCCTTTAGGCCTGGCACATGAAAGTAGGTTTAAAACCAAATCAGCCTTGTGCTGTGGCAGTTGAGGCTGTGCCACGTGCACTAGCAGCATCTGGGGCTGTGCTGGGCCCCTCCTGCTGCAGCCCCTCACCAGGGGCTCAAGGACAACACACAGTGGTTCTGATCAGGGATCTCTGAACAGGTAGGATGGAGCTGAAGCTGGAGCAAGCTGCTCTGACCAGCCTGGCAGTGGGGCCACCTGCCTGCAGCACATCAGCCCCTGGCCCTGTTGGGATGTCGGGCCTGTGGTTCCCACACGAAAGGCCAGCATTTTCCAACTGTCTTTCTTGCTTTGGGCTGCTGTTTGGGGACCCCTCGAGCCTGTCAGTTTGGGAAGCTCCTTGGGTCCTGCCGATGTGGGTGGCTCTGGAGGCGACATTCTGCAGGAGCAGTGGCTTGTCGCATCCTTCTCCTGCTTGTGCCCACTGGCCAGCACAGACCCCCAGGACAGAGTCAGGTTCTGTGGGTAGGGAAAATCCAAGGGTGATTGGGTTTCAGTCTGACGGTGTGAGCAGTGGGGAGAGGCAGCTTCTTGCAGACTATTTCATGGTGTCCTTTTGAAGTTCTTTGTCACTTGTATGTCTGTGCTGATTTTTCCTGCACCTATGGGTGCAGCTGAACACTGGGGATCAGCAGTTGGAGTGGTGGGGGATGCTGGTATTGCTGGCGGAGGGCTGTGGGGTCCAATCCCCGCAACCATGAGGCACAGGCCCTGCTGCTGTGGGACCCAGTTCCTGCTGCTGTGGGGCCCAATCTCTGCTGCTGTGAGCACAGTCCCTGCTGCTAGTGGCCCAGGAGTGACAGCTGGGAATGCAGGATCACCCTGTGCAGCACAGCAGCCCCCCAGCATCAGCCCCGGAGCCATTGTGATGTGTACAAGCTTAGGTTACTGCAAGTGCTTATAAAGTTTCCATGAAGTGAAACAACCACCTCAATGTGTTTTGTTCCTCTTCACCCCGGGCACAAGCGTTGCCCCCACTGCCACCCCCTCTGCAGACAGGCCCTGCTGTGGGGGCCCAGCTCTGTGCCCCAGGGAGGCCACACAGGGGTGTGTCTATAGGACTGGGAGTGCCCTGAGCTCTGCCATAGCCCCAGTCTGGGTTTGCAGTCCCCAAAGCTGGTTTTCTGCATTTTTCTGACTGGAGAAGCTGCCCTGCCAAGGCTGAATATTCCTGTGCTGCCACAGTGCCTGGACAGCGTCCTGTGCCATGGGATCACTGAGACTCCAGTTTTCCTATGACCACTAGTGGCTTCTTTCCATCTATCCAGCACTCTTTTCCACTCCTCACATCTGTTTTCCCCCACCTTTTGACTCTGACATTGTGCACCAGTGTTTGCTTTACAGGACTCTTGCTTTTCTTTAACAGTGAGCCCTCTTTCAGGAGAAAACAGCTTCTCTCTCTGAAAAGGGAATCTTGCAGCCAGCTTTGGAGCCCAGATTTCTGGAGAAGCCTGATGGAGGTAACCCTCCAGAGGGTGTCCCTGGGGGTCCAGGGACAGCTGAGCTGCTCCCACAACCACGAGAGTCCCCAGCTGGAGAAGGGGAGAGTTCCTACCCACACTCTGCTCAGGGCTGGTCACTGTTTTGGGGATCCTCCTGCAATTATTTTGTGCAGGCCTGGCCCCCGCCCACGGGGTCTTTGTGCAGCGCTGGCCAGGTTTGCCAGCTCAGAGAGGTCTGTGTCATACCCTGTCTCCGGGCCCAAGCAGACAGAGCACTCCTGGGGCGGGCATGGACACAATGCACCTGGAGCAGCAGCTGGAGGGTTTTCTGCTTGGTTTTTTTTGGCTTCTTGTTTTTCTCAAAAGTTTCCTTGTGGGGCTGTAACTTTTCCAGGGCTGGATGCATTCAAAACATCAGCATTTGGGGAACTAAACTGTTTTCTTTCCTCACTAGGCCTTGTATGAAGTGATCATGAACTGGAATGAGCATTGAGGCACTGCCCCAACAATCCTTGTCTCCCAACCCATAGGTGCCCGGCTTGCTTTCTTAACAGAAAACATTTGGATTTAATATTGTAGTAATGCACCCCACACCCCCAGCAAGTGTTTCTAAATAGGGAAAGAGTTTCAGTTTACCTTTAGTCATTTTAGGAAGTTTAACTAGAAAGTTCTGTGTTTTTCTCATTGTAATTGACTCAGCGCCAGCACAGGAGCATGGATTGGGCTCCAAGAGTGTAACTCAAAGCCTGTTGTTAATTTCATTGGGCCAAAAGCCAAATTGTCCCTCCTAGAACATTCAGTATTTAGGAAGGAGCCCAAAGAAAGTAAGGGGATTTTTGGAGTGTTTCTAGCAGGATGTCAGAGGTTTTCTCGGACACCTGTGCATGGTTTTTCCTTTGTTTTCTGTAACGTTTGTTATTTTGGTATTTTTCATTTATTAAACCTTTTGCTTTACAAAACACCTCTGAAGAGCAATGTCGCTAAAATTATTTTAAGCCAATCTGCAAGGGCTGGATCCTCAGATTGATACATTTACACGTGGTTTATAAGACTGGCCACGTGGTAATCTGTATCATAATATGAGCAAGAAAATTATTTTCCAGCACAAGTAAAACCTTTCAGGTTTTTATAGAGAGAAGATAACAAAGCAAGCAGTTCCAAAGCTTGAGCCCGAGCCTCAGTGAGTTCTTTCCAGAGGAAGAATTTGAAGAGGCCAAAGACTCTGCAGCAGACACATCTGTGTGATAAATTTAGAATTGAAATATACTTGGTGGAGCACTGACATCTGAAATTTATGTACTTGTCCTAGGGTGACTATGTATCCCCAAATCGTCTGTTCTGTGTTCTGTACCTTTAAGACTGGTTCTGAGAGTGAGCAGGGAAAGAAGAAGCGCGCAGTTTGTTTTGAGAAACAAACTCACTCCTCGGAATCTGCTCTCGTCCTTGGGACTGGGTGGTTTCTTTTTTTTTTTTTTTTCTTCTTCGTCGGATACACAGAGAGCAGCCGGAGAGAGTTTTTTTCTCCTCTTGTTAGTCTAGCTAGCTGAGGCAAAGAAGCTTTCCTGAACTGTTTTTTTATTATTTTATTTTTCTTTGGGACTGTTTAAATCTGCTCAGGACTGAAAAACCCAGAGGAGCACCGGGATCTTGCACCCGTGGCCCACCGGGCCGGGGCTCGGCATTTTTCAGCACTGAAGGGACTGATAAACAAACTCCTGACACGGACTCTGAGTTTTGCCATCTCTCTTCGGAGCAGCGAGAGGTTTTATTGTTTCATATTATTATTATTGTTATTATTATTATTCATTCTTTATGCTTGTGGGCATTTTTTTTGTTAAATAAATAAGGCTTTTTTTTTTCCACTCTATCTCTGAGGGAATTATTTCCCCGGACCGGCTGGGGGGAGGGGCTGTTTGGATTTGCTTTTCAGAGAAACCCCACTCGGAGATTTCCTCCCAAATTCGCCCTAAACCAGGACAGTACTACACAGACCCATGAAGGTGCCGGAATCCACCCAGGCGGGACTCCTTGGAGGATCAGAGCCATAGTTTTCAGCTCTGTAGTTCTCCCTGATCCATCCCACTGCACAATTAGCCATTTGGATGCTCCAAGGTGGGAGCAGCTCCCTGCACTGGGTGAGTTCCTGGCAGCCCTTAGCAGGTTTCTTGGCCCATACACATGGCTGTAAATCAGGTCAGGCCTCCAAAAAATCCTGTGATTGGCTTAAACAATCAGGAGATGCTTTGAACCAGTAAAGGCCACAATGTTTTCCATTTTCTGTGTTTTCAGAAGTTTAAGAAGTGCTTTAACAGCCTCTGCCAGTGTCTCTAAGAGCTCCTGCAAGGCAGAAATTCTGAAGATTCTTGAAATCCTGTATAAAATGTGGACATGCCCATGAAGGCTCAGAGAGGCAAGTCCCCAGGAGCTCCATCCTCCCACAGCTCCATCCTTCCTCACTCTGTGTCCTGCACACCCCGGCTCCCTTCAGTGCCTTGGCCCCACAGGCTGTCCTGGTGGCCACCACACCATGCTACTACATCGTGCCACTGCGCCCTGCTCCTATGGGATGGGACATGGGGCATGTCAGGCAGGCACTGTTTGCCCTCTCCTTGGCACCTGCCCACGGCTGGCAGAGGGAAGCAGCAGCAGTTTTGGGTAAGGAGCAAACTCCAGTGTTGGCTGATGTCCCTCGTGTCAGGGCACTCGAGTCAGCGTGACCCCACTGAGGTCTATGGCTTCCACTAGCTCGTCCTGGGAGCACGGGCACAGCCCTGACACCATGGAAGGTACACAGGGCTCGTTGCCAGTGCAGCAGGGTCACAGTGCTGGCACTCCCAGGCCCCCAGGGAAGGGAACCACTGCTGAAAGGGCTATTTGACACAACTCGTCAGTATTTTAGGAAACAGAACTTCTTTCTGTTTTAAAAATATCCCACTTTCTGCTCTGAGGACAAGAACAAATAAATTACCTTAAAGCATGGGGTAATTTTGAGGTTTTCATGATGTTTCCATGTTTTCAGTTGACTTCATGGTAACTGGACTTTTTCCTGTGAGCTTGGTGTGCCATTCTGCCAGGAAGCCAAGGCATCTCTGAGGGCAGCTCTGGAGCCTGCTGGCATGTGGCTCATCCCCAGTGATGGCATGGTGGCTGTCACCATACTGCCAGGCCCCACAGCTACAGCAGTTAGGAATGGTCAGGGAGGTTAGCAGCTTCCCTGTGACCTGTAGGTCCTGGTGAGCTGTGCAGGGGGGATGCAGGGTGTAGGATGCAGGATGTGCAGCAGAGGTGGCTGGAGAATAACAGGGCAGAAGGAGCTGAGTGAGGTGAATTTGTCCTTCAGCTAGTTCTGACCCGGCAGCCCCCAACCAGTGGCTTCACTGTCCTCCCACAGACACTTCAAGCCACATGAGTTTGGGGCCATCAGAGATTGAGGCCAGTGTAAGCCCAGGATGTGTAGCCACTGAGGAACCAAGTCCATCATCCCATTAGGCGCTGGACCAGTGGCTCCTGACTGTCCCTGGGGACGTTGGTGTCCAAGTGGCCATTTGGCAGGTGACACTGGGGCTGACATGCTGGCAGGTACCCAATACGCCACACCAGCCCCGAGGAGCTGAAGCCTGCTCAGTGTCCATTAAGGGTGAATTTTGAAAACATTAATTTTTCACTGTGACTCAGAGCAAGGGATGAGATCAGGTTCCTTGTGGATGACAAACCCAAGGGTTTTTGTTCTCTTGGCACACTGTTCTTCAGCTCATGGGGCACAGTGTGTGGACTGCTGCTGTGCAATTACACACCAGGCATTGCCAGCTATTTGTGGCCCAATGAGCTGGGGTTTTTTTGTTTTTGTTTTTTTTTTCCAAGCTCTTTGCTTTGTCTCAGTTAATCAAATCTTGGCCCTGGGCAGGATTCACATCTGTGCCTTGAATTTACAAGTGGCTGATAAGCGTCTTCTTTATTACTTGGAGAGCATAGGTCAATTTTATAAAGATGTTCCAGAAGAATGGATTTACAACTGTTCATAAAGATAGCAAAAACAATGACAAGAGCAGGACGACACTGGCCTTTATTAGCTCCTTGCTTTGAGAAATACATTAATCAATTGAAATTCAATTTAAAAGACCTAAAGAGGAATATATGAAAGGATTAGCCAATTGATATGTAATTGAATTACAAGTTCAATCGTGATTAATAGTGAGATTTGACTGTGAAAGAAAGCCTACAATAACCCAATGTACAGCCTCATCTACTGGCAAATGACCCACTGATTCCCAGCACCTTTGCTTGCTGGCAGCCATCACACCTACAGTGATTTCATGCACAAAATCGACACAAAAGCCAAATGAAGGCAGAGGGTAGAGCTCCAGCAAACCAGATTCTGCATTTATTGGACTCAGAACAACAGCAGATTTTCAGGTTACAAAAAGAGCTGAACACCAAGCATGAGGGGCCACTCTGTTGCATGGCTGGGGGCTCGTGTGGGCCCCAGGCATGGCTGAAAGAGAAATGAGAATTTTCATTTATCCCCAGTGTGGTGTCATTGGTTTCTTTACCTGGGTGCCAGGCAAGCCCCTCTCTTTGGTTACACAAATAAATGCCCTTCAGTCCCACATGGCCACTTGTGAGTTGCAGTTGTCCCCAGGGCATCCTGCACTGCACTCCATTGGCCCCAGCAGCATCTGTCACCACAGTCCAGCCCCCATGGTACTAGAACACACTGGGGCTCTCTCTTCCTTATCCAATGCATTCAGTTCCAATTAAAAAAACCCCAAAAAACAGCTGTATCAGCAATCCACCTAATTCCTTCTCTGGGAGAATTTACCCTCAGGTAATGCTATAATTTGGGCAAAGCACTGTGATTCCAAACTGAGTCAGACCAGGCTGTGTGCACTGCACCTGCATCACGAGGTTTGTGGGGTGCCCAGGGTCACAGTCCCACCGAAATGGGCCCAAGGCATTCCCAGTATCATGTTCAGCCCTCACCTTGGAGCCAGGCCCCAGGAAAGAACCAGCATCATACCCCAAAGTCTCTCTGTCATTCCAAGGCTGCTGGCTCTTTTATTTTCTGGCAATGCTGTGGCATTGGCTTCTCTCTTTCCCTCACTGGAAGGAGCAATTGCAGACACTGGCCTTTGTTACTCCCAGGAACACAGCTGTGGGCTGGGAGGCCCCTCCAGGCAAAAAGGCACCAGCAATGAGCTTTTTGGCTTATTACAAAGAAAGTAAAATATATCAAATAGAGAAATATTATTATTACAGAGACATGTTAACAAAGAGAAACAGCATAAAATTACCACAGAACACCAAATATCCAGCACAGAGAGCAGCTTTTATCCACTTGATAAGGGCTTATGTGGGTGCAGAGATTTACTCTGTGAGTCACAAGCACAGTGTCCCTCTGCTGCTGAAGGGAATGAGTGCAGGGAGCAGGCGCCAGTGGGCAGAGGAGACTGATCCACCCAAGGGGGCCAGGACACCCTGCCTGCCCACAGCCAGCCCTGGGCCTGTAAACAGGTAGAACACAACCACTGTAATCCCAGCATTCTGCCCAAATGTGTGAGGATGCTCTGTGCAAGTCAAAGAGGGAAGAAACAAGGGACACTCCGTTGTTCCCCAAATGCAAACACTGTACCTTGTCTAACCTCAAGAAGACACAGGAAAGCTAGAGAAGCTGATACTGATCCCAGCCTATGCCAGGGTGTGCTCTGTGCATGTCACAAAAGGGGGGACCTTTGCAAACTGAGCAGCACCCAGCCAGAAAAATAATTAAAAGTCTCAATTAAATTGGCATGTTCTGACTCATCTCCTACAGAGCATCCTGTACCTCAGAGTGCAACCAGAGAGGACTCTTAGAGCATGTCACTAAATAGGTATCTTTAGCAATAGAAAATGGGCCATGCCTTTATTCTATATAGAGATAGATGATTTTAGCATACATTATGTTATTGAAACATCCAGGGCAAGAGCTCAGCAAGGGAAGGGACACCACAGGGACTGCAGGGCTGGCTGCTGGTGGGAGGTGACTGTGAGGGCAGCAGCTCTCAGGCTGGCTGGGAGGCAGGTGACACCTCGGGTACCCCTCAGCATTCCCTACAGACCACAGCGACAACCCCACGGCCCAGAGCAAGGAGTGGTACTGCAGTGAGGGTCTTGCCCCAGCTTCACCTCCCTCACTGAGCACCCTGTTCCCTGAGCCAAGCACAAAGGGCCTCTTGGAGATTATGGCAATGGCATGTGGATGCTGCCGGTTCTCCAGACTCAACCACAGCCTCTCCAAGCAGAGAGCTGCTGTCCTGGCTCTTGCTCCTGCTGAGCTGAGCTCCCTGCTGAGGCAGAGGGTGCTGGCAGGAACCTGTCAGGCTCAGGTGGGCACAGGTCGGTGATCTCTGCCCTGGGAATGTTGCACACCATTGCACCATTTGATCTGTCTCTGCTTCTGGCATGACACAGGGCTGAGGAATCATCCCTCCTGCCCTCACTAAAGGCAGCATCCTTTATCCCACACCCTCTTATGGAATGGTGCCCATCCATGCACAAACACTGCTCCCAGGGTGGATGCCAACATCTGTATCCCTTGTCCTCCATCTGCTGCCTTGGGCGGGAGCTGATGGGCTGAGCCACAACCCAGACTGAGCCAGCTCAGAAACCCCCCACACCTCTGAGATGAGCCAGAGAAGAATCAGGGAATCCACAGGGGAACATGGAGATGGTTGGCTCTCAGCTGTGACACCCAGGGGGTCCCCACTCCAGGGTTCAGCCTGCCCAAGGAGAGCCTCAGGGAAAGCTTCTTTGGGACTGTGAACACAGTGAAATTCTCCTTGCTTTGTTAAAGCAAAAGTAGACAAGAAAATGCAGAAGAAAACAAAAAGCATAAAGATAAATGGCAGCAGTTGGACTTTGGTATTTCTTAAAGCCTCTTCTTCCCCAGTTCCTGCAGCAGCTCATGAAAATCCACATGGAAACAGCATTAATTCCCCCAGCAAATACACACACAGGTGCTGTGAGTCCTGGCTCCCACATTTCCTGGTAATTATATTGTAAGAAACCCAACTTTTGAATTAACAAGTTGCAGAAGTTTACTGTGATACTGAAGAGACAGAGAACATGACCTCAATGCCCCTGACTGCCCCTCTGTCCTGGGCTGGGGGTGCTCCCTGGGAGCTCCTGCCCCACTCAGCACTCGCCGTCCAGAGCAGCTTCATGCCGGGTGACACGCATGGGGCAGGTGATACACGGGCAGTATCCTTTTCCCGCTCCCCCACTTCTCATTTGCATGGTGCTCCCACCAGCAAAACAGGATGGGCAAATCCCTGTTAGGTTTGGCCTCTTTCCAGTCTCCCAGCAGATGAACACTCAGCAGGACACTGCCACACTCATTAACCAACAAAACCTTCACTGATATGAGCCTGTGTGAAGCATAAAGCTCTCCCAAATTGCTGTTCCAACTGCTTGGAGCCATCCTGAGATGATAACAGACTGGGAATCACCACTCATCTGCTCACTGAGCTCTGCTGTGAAGAGCCAGGGAAATTTCCAGAAGACAGGGATGCACTAGCTGGAATTTTTACCGGTTTATTTGCAAATATCTGTAACTCACACCAGCATTGAAAATGCCAGCAGCCCCCTGGGATGGGGGAGCCTCTGACAGCAGCAACCTGCTGGCTACCAGCCAGAAAACTCACCTATGGATTCTGTTGCTGCCTACATGAGAGGATTTCAGGAGGAGGAGCAGGATCAGAGCCATATCTAGCAGAGGAATGAAAACCATTGCAAAGAAAGATCCTCCCCTTCAACAGGGGCCTTTTCCCCACTCCTTCATATAATGAAAATCCCATCAAAAGGTTGGAAAGAATCAGGGAAATTGTTTGTTTTACTCCAAGTATGTAAAGGAGCACCATGATGACATTTCCTGGAGAGCTGGGCACAGGGCTCTGGGTGGGCTCACTGCCCTGGGAGGGTGCAGAGTTTGCTGTTTGTCTGTGCCAGCACGAGGATCCCTTGTAGATGTCTGGGTTGGTAATGCCAGACCATGTCACAGCCCATGATGGCATGTGTGACCCTGGCACCAGCCTGTGTGTGTGCGGTCACTAACAGCCTGTCTGAGTCTGAGCAGGTGGTTTTGATGTACTCAGGATGTGCAGGAAGAGGGGAACTAAAATACCACAGGGCACGTAGGCTTGGCCACTGTGTGTGTGCTGGGGACAGGCTGGGTGTGTGGGGCAATGCACATGGGGTGGTGTGTGTGGGGTGGTGTGTAAGGGATGGTGTGTGGGTGGTGTGGTCCATACAGGACCATGTACATGGGACAGTGAGTGCATGATGGTGTCCTCCTGGGCTGCAATCAGCCACTGTCATCAGCAGGAGCTGTGTGCGCTGCTTCCAAGAGCAGGGGGTCTCTTGGTGCTTCCCTTCCAGTCCCCCGAAGCGCCATGGTGGCACCAGCCAGTTCCCACTGCCACCTCCCCATGGACAGGATTCAGAGAAGAGTCCCATGGTCCTACAGGTCCCGCAGACCCTGGCCTTGGTCTTGGCTCCAGAACACTCATCTGCTGACATTGGAAAAAAATAGTTGGGACAAAATATTTGGGACAAATGAAGGGAAAGAGCATAGCTGGAATCCCAGGTCTGCAGAGCCCTGACAGGAGCAGAGCAGGTGTGGGGGCAGGGGCTGTAGGTGCAGGGCAGGGGCTGCAGGTGCCCAGGGGAGCCAGGCAGGTGTGAGGTCCGAGGGCATCAGGCACTTTCAGAGGTGGGTTCAGTTTTGCCAGGGAGCAGCAGCTGGCGAGGACAGGAATGTGACTGCTATGCACCCGGGGGTCTGCGGGGCAGACCAAGACCTAGCTGGACAGGCCAGAGGAAAAACATCCCAGGTGGAAAACAGGAGCCAGCCACCGTTGGGGGATTTCCAAGGTGATTTTCCTTGGCAGGCCTTCTGCTGCAGCCTGTTCGCTCCATCACTCATGTCTCAGCAGCACAGGCAGGTCCTAGGGCCAAGCTGACCAGAGCAGATCCCACAGTGGCTGCAGGGCCCATGAACTCCTCAGCCACAAATTTGCCTTGTCCCCCAGCTCTGCTCTGCTTCTCTTCTGCTATGTTTGATCTTATCTGCTTCCCAGCACCATAATGCAAACAAAACATCTGGAAGGAGGCTGGCAACATAACCCACACCCAAATGCGGAGCTGCAACCTGCTTTGTGTTGTGTTCTTTTTATAAAAATCACCCCAAACCCACCAATCACTGGCACTTCTCCTGTTGTCCTGGGGCCCTGGGCTGCTGCAGTCACAGTGACAAACAGAGAACACTCAGACGTGGTGCCACTGCCCCCGCCAGTCCCTGTCCAGCACCGTGAGCAGCTGGAGCCAGGCAGAGGCTGGCACCAGGGGTTCAGTTCAGAGGTACCTCAGGAAAATAGTAATCTCAGGAATCCCAGCAGGTCTGTCACTGCCTGTCCCCTTGGCCACCACCACAGAGGGATTCCCCAAGGCACTGCAGGACAGTAGTGCAGAAGTAACGGGTAGGAGATGGCTGGAATGGGGGTGGCAGCATGGGAGTCCCTCTGAAAGATCACTGTGTGTGGAAGTAGATAGGCTTGACTTTTCCAGACAGGATCTTGGGAACCTGCACAGAGATGATCTCGGCCATCATTTCTGGGTAGTCCACGCTCACCATGTGTGCCTTGATTAGGAGATCAAATGTAAACTGATGCAGGTCCTTGGCAATCTGGGGAAGGAAGAGAGCTGGTTAAACAAGTCCCTGGACAGTGCTTTGTCTGGGAAGACACACAACAGAGGTCCCACCTTCCCTGGGAAAGGGAGCCTGGATGAGACTATCTAGTGCTCTCTCCAGCTGCATCTGAACTCCTCCCACGATGGGGAGGTTGTTCCATGGAATGATCATTCTCACTGTGAAAAGTTTCTTTTTTATATTGTTTCTTATGCATTTAGACGGACATTATGTGTATAGATGGACATTTCCCTGTCCTCTCTTACCGGATGCACAGAATCCAGGACCTTGGTGAGCTGGTAAAACCTCCGGGAGCAGGAGGTGGGGTTCTTCCTCTTGCAGGCAATGATACGGTCAAGTTCCTTAATGTAATTCATGCGGAGCTCATCAAAGAGCTTCTGGTTCTTCAGGCCATCCACTGGAACTGGGTGGGATGGGAAGGAAACAGTGAGAGGAACCCAAAGAGTGACAACAACAGGAGAGCAGGAGGAAGACTGAAGCAGGTGACATCCCCAGCCTCCTCCTGGGAAGTGAAAGTCCAGGCACAGGGAAAGCACCAGATACCTCAAGGGTGATGCAGCAGGTGCTGGAGCTCTGTGGAGGGAAGGGTGTGGATACTTACTAATACTGAAGAAGAGGAGAGCCTTCATACAGAGGAACTCCTGGGGTGTGATCTGAAGCCACCCAAATTCCTGGGAGAGGTGCCGCATCCTGATGCACTGGCTGTACATCCTGGATTTGTGCATGCGGTACCTGGCAGGGTGAGATGGGTACAGATGGCATGGAGACCAAAGTGCACGTGTGTGATAGGGAGGACGCTCCCTGACCCAGCAAACCCCCCTTGCCTGGCACACCCCGCCGCCAAGGGCCCAGCTCTGTCCCAGGGATGCCACATGCAGGGGTGGAGCATTTTCCAAAATTCCTGTGTATGATCCTTGCTGGACACAGATGGCTACAAGGGACTTGCAGCATTTGTCTGAAGAGCAACTGCAATGATTTCCCAAATATTTCTGTCTGTGAGGGATATGAAGCTGAGTTGGAGCTCCCAGGCAGGTGGGGTTTTGCCTGCTGCTGTGCTTGATTATTGGGTTCAGGCTCTTCTATCTGAGTGCCAGCAAACACTCCCCAGCTCTAAGCTGATGGTACACCAAGGAGAGCCCACCAGGACCTTACAGTACATTTTGTCTCTGTCTCTGCTCACTCAAGCTGCCTAACAGAGCTGGAAACTGGAATTCAAATGCCATAGCAGAAAGGGAGAAATGGAGCAGCCCCTCACCCCACACCAGCTTCTGCTGCTGCCCTTGTGAGCATCAGCCCACGGCAAGGCTGAGGGAGTGGGCAGAAAGACCCAGAGAGGCATCACAGTGCCTTCACTGCTCCTGGAGGTCATCCTGGGTGGTGGCAGTGGGGAGCAGGCTGGGCACAGCCAGGCTGGGCGCAGCCAGGCTGGGCTGGGCTGCACTACTTTAAGTGTAGTTTGTCACCTGGGCTGACCCAAAGCTCAGCATTAGGCTGTTGTTTCGCACTTACTCATTGAAGACCAGGTCTGGAGCAAAGTAAAGCATCCTGGAATTGACGTTGGTGAAGGATCTCCACCCCATAGCAAACACCATCAGGCCCATCCAAGAGTACTGGATTATTGACATCTGGTCATCCACATGCAGGTTGCGAAATCCTAATAAACAATGAGGGAGGGATGTTACAAATTACTGTTGGGTCCTTGCAGTTTCCAGGGTTGTTTCCATGCAGACTCCAGCTCTCCTGCAGCACTCCTCTTAGGACAAGGTGGTCAGTCCACAGCCCAAGCTCAGCATGTCCCAGGACATGAGTCATCACATGGAGCTCCCACCTTGACTGGGAATCAAGGACAGATGAGCACAAACCTGCCCCTAGAAGGGAAGAAAGGGGACTTTGGACACAAGGAAGGGAGAAAGTCCCATTAGGACTTCACCAAATTTAAGTAACTGGATTTTAATGTGACGCTCAGAGCCAGCAGGCAGCCCCAAGGCCTCCTGCCATGGTTACAGGTGCTCCGGTTTCTGTCCCATACACACTGCATGGATCTAATGACTGTGGGAATGAGCATGGAAACCTCAGCTGCATTGCAAGAGAAACCAAAATAGCAACTAAATTCAAGTTACCATTCCCAGATGGCAACCCAGAGTTAAACCCCAGGCATGCTTACACCACCTCCAACATTGTTTTTTTTCAATGTTCTTGTAAATAGGCAAATATAATTGAGTTTCAAGGCAATCATGCATTATTTCAATCAAATATTAAAGCAATTTAACAGCTCCAGTGTATAATTATAGCCCATTGAGGCAAGGATCTCTGTGGTTTGGAGAGCTCTTCAAGGCAAACAAGCCAGAGAATGAACCTTGCTCAGATGCCTGTTCGGCACAGTTGGTGCTGGCCCTGGGGGGGAGCAGTGCAGCAGCTGACACCACTACACACTGAGAGGTTGGGCATCAGGTGCAGTTCAGGAGAGTAAAAGCCTCTGATAAGGGGGTGGTTATGATAGAAAACATTTTTCAAAGCACTCTCCCTTTCCATCAGCACTACTGCAGTGGTAGAGCCTCAGCCCCGGATGCCAGATGGTGGATTTTGTGGTGTCTCTATGTCTGATCTTGATGTCTGGTGTAGATAAGCCAAAGAGGAAGCAGGATTTGTCTCTGGTTTTACAAGCCAAGTGACTCAAGAATAGCAGAAACAGAATGGGCTACTCTGCATTTAAGGGTATTCAGACCAATATCCCATTGGGAGCACCAGTCTAGGGGGCTGCTAAACTCCTGGGAATGTCAGACACCTGACCACAGTTCATCACCAGGGTTTGGCAGAGAGTGGCAAATTTACTGTGCCTCAGTCTCCTCCTCTGGCTGTATCACCCCACACATATGAGGAGTGGGGTCCTTTTCTATAGTGTCCCCTGAGGAGTGGGGCCAGAATGGAGAAGGCAGCAGGAACTGGTCCCATGCCCCAGTCTCTGGGATGCTGGGAGATGAGCTAGGTACTGCTGTGCCCAGACTGAGATCAGCCCTCGCCCTCTGCAATCCCACTTGCTCAGTTCCAGGATTACAACATGGAACAGGCAGCACGTCACCAACCTTGCAGTGATGCCTTGCAAATCCAGCTCAATAAACACATCAGTCACCGGAATGCTCCATTTACTGCACCTGCTGACCAGCATCTGGAAAATTCTTGACCTGTATTACCTCTCTGAAGGCATCATAAATATATCCCACCAGGCTATCACATGGGCAACCTGAGTGACTGCCAGGAAGAGCCCTTTGGGATTCTGCATTGCTCTTCTGCCATGTTGCAATTTACCCTTTTCATCACTTCAGGTGGGTCCTGGGACAGGGCTAATCCTTGTCTAGAGGGCAGTTCTGCAGGGCTGGCAGACATGGCCTGGAAGTGGAGCAAAACCTCCATGGAGAGAGGGGGAGAAGAGCAGGACCCTAAGCCCAGAACAGCTGCAGCCCTGCCATGGGGGGAAGTGCCCTGTGCCCACACAGTATTACTGGCCAGGGGCTATCTGAACCCAGAGTAAAAGTTCCAACACATTCCATCACCCCTCAGTTCCCTCTCCCATCATCAGCCCCTCTAGAGACAAGTCCCATGCTGCTACGGGCTGCTTCCCAGGCAGGGGACACACACTGCCCATGGAGATGGTCCCCCAGGAACTGTGTGATGGGACATGGGCTGCAGACCATCCCCTTTGCACTTGCCCCCATCAGTGCAGATGGGCTTTGGAACTGGGAGGGGATTTATTTGCTTTCCTTCTCACCTGGCAGGGCCTTTGCCCATTTGACCACGTAAACCAGCTGCCGCTCCCCAAGCTCATTCAGGCTGGTCAGCAGGTTGGAGAAGGAGTCAGGCTGGCTGTTGTCGTGGCCAGCACACACCACACAAGGCTCGATGGCCTCCAGGACGTTGAGGAAGATGGGCTGGCACTCGTAGCCATCAATGCGTGTCATCACCAGCTTGGGAGCTTGCTCCTCCATGGGGCTGGATGAGCTGGCTCCCTCCACCTCGTCCTGTGCCTTCAGGTTACCCAGTTTCTTCAGCTTGCGGGCTGTGGGAAAGATACAGTTTAGTGTGATACTTAAAAATATATATAGAAAAAAAAGTCAGGGCTTCTTGGCTCCATCATTTATAGTTACGAGGAAAGGAAAAGTGATGACCAGCAGCAGCTCCTCCCTCAGTGGGCACTGCCCAAGGAGTGCCCTGGCATTGCAGTTCTTGCCTAAGGACTAGAGGAGAACACACTGCGTGAAAAAATCCATTTCATTGTTAATCTGACATGGAAAAGAACCAACATCATTTACATCCTCAGCCACAACTGATCTCTAACTCCCACTTAGAAACAGAGAGGAAGATCCAGGGAAGAGAGAGAAGAGGTTTTGACTCAACTCAAACAACTGCTCATATGCAATCAAAAAGAGAAGCAACACAAGATGATAAACTCAGAACATGGTCATGTTCCAGGGAGAAAAAACATTGCACTTGGATGCCCAAGTGGGATTGTTCCATCTCAGACCAGAGTAGAAGCGGGATGCATCTGAGATAAAAGCCTTCTCCCTGCAATGCCTGCTGCCCCACAGTCAGGCTCTCCCAAACACGCTGCACATGAATTACAGAAAACATATTTCAGAAGCCAGCAGGTGGTTCCAGGGCTGTTTCCCCAGAGTCTGCCAGCTGCCCCAATGAGGGGGAGCAGACCCAAGCTGGGTGGCCTCACTCTGCTGTGCAGCCTCACAAGCCCCATCAGCAGTGCAGGCAGGTTGCGGGGGGACCGCAGCAGCCAGTGATTATGCCTGTGCCCAACACGAAAAGGTGTTTTCTCCACACACCTGCCTCTTAACCACAGCTGCAGGTCTGCCTGCAAGGCACACCAGCACTCCAGAGGTGTGATGCCGGAGGTCTTGCAGAGTCCATGTTCCCCTCATTGATACCAGCATAACATTGCTCAGCACAGGTGGCCTACTACTGCCACCCCTCACCAAATCCAAACCCCAACTAATTAGAGAACAAAAGCCCATGGCTTCCTTCAGCAGGGAATACAACATCAAACCAGTTGTCCTTGGGGTTTTGGCTCCTTCATTATATGATACTTATCTCGAATTTCCTTTCAGCTGTAATTAGAAAAATAAGCAGCAAAACATAAAAATGTCAAGTCAAAGTGCAGCTCTGTAAATTAACTCCAAACCTTGATCTTTAAGCATTGTACTCTGGATGATCTGCTGTACAGACAATGAAGACAGGCTTCTCTGTAAAAAGGGAGGAGAAAGGATTAATAAAAATAAAGGAGAGTGAGAGGAAAACAGTGCTGCAGCACAGTGTGATGGCCTCTGGCCATCAGCCGCTCGTTTGATACGGCCTCCTCTCCCTTGCCTCCAAAGTCACAGCACTGCCAAGGCCACCACTAACCCATATCCCCAAGTGCCATATCCACACATCTGTTAAATCCCCCCAGGGATGGTGACTCCACAACTGCCTTGGGCAGCCTGTGACAGAGTTTGGATTTAGAAATAACCAGTGCCCCAGGTCATGTGTGTGAGTGAAGCCAAACCCACACGTACAAAACACACACATGGTTTGGTTTAAATGTTTGGGGGTTTTTCCTTAAAATTTCATTATCTAGTATGAAAAGATCCCGACTGAAGTGAGTAGATAGCAAGTACCTACTGCACTGGCTCTGAGACTGCAGCCACAAACCAGACTCCTCTGCAATAGTGGGTTGATAACTGCGTTATCAGATGGGCCTTGGGTTTGTGCATTCCAGGAGCAGCTGTCCCACAGGTCACTGAAATACTGACATTACCAGGTGGAGAAAACCTTCAGAGGTAAAGACTGCCTTCTACACAGTCACCTGTGCCAAACCCCTTTGTGGTAGTGCCTCCTACTCAGCAGGTAATATAAACAAAAAATTAAAAATTGGAATTAAAGACATCTGCAATGTTTTTACTCTAGGATGAGCTAGGCTGGGCAGAAGTCTACATTGCACTTCTTTGAACCAAGGTGGAAGGAACCTTAGGACATGTGACCAACATTGGGATGTTCCTGCTTGGCTGTCAATGGGGACAAGGGGCCCAGGGAGCCTCAAGGTACAGCTGCAGCACAGCACTGCCTCAAGCCCTGCAAGCTGACCTGGAGGTCTCTGGGGAAGTACTGAATGGATTTGGAAAAAAGCTTAAAGGATACAATTATATATCACAATAAAATATTCACCAGTGCAAGAACCCCCGGGAGTGCACTCAGAGCGATGGCCAAAGTGATGCACATTTTAAGCATCTTCCTTACAGGCACTTCTAAAGCTCTGAGGAAGGAGCACTCTGGGCTCCAGCACCAATTTTCATGATGACAGGACTCAGGGAAGTTATGAAGACCTGGAAGAAGCTTCTCTAGCACTGGCTACGATGGAGAGATCCTGCAGCCCCTGGCAGCACACGTCAAGCTCAGCTGCCGGCAGGACACTGAGGAGCTGAACAGGACTTGATTTATATCCTGCTGCCCTTTGCAGTTTTTATGAACCTTACACAAGGCCTGTCAAAACCGGAACCTGTCAAGCTATCAGTCTTGTCTGGCTCAACAATTTCAGTTGATAATAATAACATTACTGCTTGTAGCAGACACATTTAAGAGGTCTGAGTCAAACAGGTCCACATGAATGGAAAGAACTTGAAGGATGTAATTATAGATAGTATTCCTGAATGATTGCAAACCCCCTAGTGATACATCTCAAAGGCAATTATAAGTGTTGAAACAACATCAGACAGGTTTGTTTCTTACAAGGGTGGCTCATCGCTACATTCACCCTAAAACCAGACTTAACCATTTTTACTCAACCAGCCCATATGGCAGTGTACAGATGGGAAAATAGGGATGATCATTAAGGATGATCACTGAACAGATGGACTGAGATCAGCAGACGAGGGCTGATAGGTGTTGGCAAACTGCAGAAGCCATTAGGACACTAAAGATTTGACAACACACCTTGGAGCAAGGAGGTAAGGAATGTCACTTGGGTGGCTGTGTAGGAGGAAAAAGGGTTATTGAGCCACAGGTGGCAAATACCCACTGTGGGGACAGAAAATCAATAAAATTAGGGGTTTTAATCAAGCAAACCAAGTTGTAATAAAGATACAATTGCTGTAAGTCGAGGTCAGACAAGATGAAAAATCAGGTACATTCAACATAATGCTGATTGTAACTACCACAATGGCTCTGCAAAAATTGTGTCAGATTCCCCCTGGCTGGAATTGCTCACATCAGTACCCACTGTATTGGTGAGACATGAGCTCTGCTCTGCCCCCAGCAGTTGAACCTGAATTAGGACTAAACACAGCTATGCCTCAAGACTGGGCTTTCACAAGATTTTTGGCTGTTACTACAGGAGATTTCTAGCCCCATCATAAACAAAATGAAAATAATTACACGTGTTTTGAGTTTTTGCTTTAGCCAGGACCCACATGGTTGCAGCTCGGGTGGCTGTCAGCTCTGGCTGTGGGCACAGGAGCTTGGAGTTCCCCACAGGAACAGCCCCTGGCACCTCACATGCTCCCTGGGCTCAGAGCTGGCAGGATTCCAGCAGCTGTGTCCATACCAGGACATTTCCTGGGCTCAGGGCTAGCAGAATCCCTGCAGCATCTTCCCCAGCAGCAGGCACAGGCAGAGTGGGATGGTGACACAGGCCAGCAGACCAGCAGGACCCAACACACTAAAAAAGCATTATCACCGGTTTTTTGCACACTTTTTTTTTCCCTCTCTACAGTGTCTTTTCCCTCTCTACAGAGAGAAGATCCTGGTCAGTGGATACCAGCTTGCAGGTCACTGTGATCTCAATCAATAGTGAAGTGCTTCAACACATTGCCATCCTGTTCCAGAGCAGAGCCTGCAGAAGGCATTCAGTGTGTCACCTCCCCCACCCCCCGTCTCCTCCTCCTCCCCCACGAGAGCCGCAGGGCTGCCGGGATGTACCCCATCAGTGACTGTAATTAACCACCAGTTAAAAACAACTGGTTGGAGCTCGGGAGTGATTTCAAATGCCCTGCTTCCACTATGGGAGAGGTTACTGTGGGCAACCACAAGCTTGCCTGTTTGTAACAATTGCCTTTACACCGACATCCAAAACAAATGTAAAATAGACCAGGCAGAACAGGTCAGGACGACCCAAAGAGCTGAAGAAAAAAGAAGGAAGAGGGGTATTCGTATTAGCATTAATTTTGCCAGTGTGTCCTGCAGGAGAGGGTTACACTGATGTGTCTTCTACTTAAGGAAACTTCACCAGAAAAAAGAAATTAAAAATAAGCTAAGAAAAGGGAGTAAGGACTGCACTGCCTTTTGGGACCTTTGGGGAGAAATTAAACTAAACCCTCTGCTCCTTGGTGAACCCCAAGTCAGAGCCACTTCAGTAACAAATCCTTCAAGACAGTGTTGTTGCAGCCCAGCAGCTCTGGAGGCTCAGCCCATCTCAGCAATGGGGTCAGGATTTAACCCAAAATGCTGACACACCCAGCCAGTCTGGGCTGCCCCTGTCCCCCTACACTGCGCCTGGCACTGCCGGGGCTCCTCTCTGCAGCCCCAGAAGTCCCTTCAATCCAGGGCTTCCCAGCAGGGGCACATCTGTCAGCCCCCTTTTCCAGGGTATTTTCCTCCTCACTGTAACATCACAGAATCACAGGGTGGTTTGGGTTGGAAGGGACCTTAAAGATCACCCAGTTCCACCCCGTGCCATGGGCAGGGACACTTTCCACTATCCCAGTGTAATAGATGTGATTATAAATTCGTGCAATTAAAACATAGAAGGAAGTTATAGCAGATGATAGAATGTATATTTTCTATAACCCTGTGAGTATAAAAAGTAACCTTAATTCCCAGACTAGAACAAGCGTTCACCAAATACCAAGACATGCTTTGTATACAAACTAACATCTCGATTTACACCAAAAAGGAGGGTAGCTTGCCAGGATGTAGCTCCTTGAGCTAATCAGATCTTGGGCACCCGGACCATCAACCCACCATCAACCCACCATCAACACATCGATACCCATTTCGAGGGTGGACCCTGCATTTGACAACATCATCATCCCAAAAGAGGATTCCTGGAAAGTCCTTTCAGACTCGGCCCAGCACCGAGAAATCTGTTCAGAGTTCATCATCAAGTGAAAGACTGGGCTTGAATTTAAAAAACACAATACCTCTGCTGCCGAGAAGCACAAAATACAATATAAGAACTCGGACTCAAACCCCAGCAAATAGTGGAACAGTGCGAGATAGCAACCCTGCTGTCAGTCGGCTGTTTCACCCAACATT
>JANPWX010019116.1:0-15472 GCA_024734555.1 Trochalopteron elliotii
CAGTGTCCATCCCTTTGGGATGGGAGCAGTGACAATCCCGGTGTCCATCCCTTTGGATGGCTCCAAGCTGTCACTGCCTTGTTCCTCTTGTTCCCCTCATTCCCAACATCCCCAGATGAGAAAATGTCCTCAAGTTGCACCAGGGAAGGCTGGGATCTGATTTTAGGGAAAATTTCTTCATGGAAAAGGTTGTTCAGCCCTGGCACAGGCTGCCAGGGCAGTGGTGGACTCTCCATCCCTGGAAGTGTTCCCAAAATGTGTGGATGTGGCACTTGGGGACATTCAGGTTTAGGGGTGACTGTGGGGGTGGTGTTGGTTTATGGTTGGACTTGGTGACCTTCAAAGTCTTTTCCAACCTTAACAATTCCATGATTCTGCGATTCAATTCAAAGGAGAATTTAGCTGGAATTGCCCTTTGGATGTCCCTGGGTGGTGGCTTCAGTGGTGGCTCTTCCTGAGAACGAGGAATTCTTGGCCCTACCCTGTTCCTTTCCCTGGGGATGGGGTAGGAGGAAGAATTAGGGCAGCATATGGGTGAAAAATTGAGGTTCAACCACCAGGAAGTCAGATCTCCCAGAGAATTTGTGGGCTTCTCATCCTTGGAAGTGTCCCAGGCCAGGTTGGATGGATTTGGAGCAGCCTGGAACAGCAGGAGGTGTCCCTGCCATGGCAGGGGGTGGAACAGGTTTTAAGATCCCTTCCCTCATGAACCATTCCACGATTCCCTGTTCCTATTTCTTCCTCCAGCCCCATACGGAGCAGGACATCCACGGGAACAGCCCCCAGGGGGTTTGCAATTAAAGCAGAACAAAGATTTCTCACTCAGACACAAACCCTTTTATTATCCCAACTCTGCTCCAGGGGAATTCATCCCTTACTCAATTGAAATTTCCATTTCAGCTCCACCTGTAAAAGAGCACTGGAATCCTCATTATTCAATTAGACAGAGACAGCAGCAATAAAATATTCCTTTTTTTTTTTTTTTTCAGCAGGAGCTGAATGATATTTCCTTGAATACCTGCAGCCATATTCCCTAATTGCTGCCTCATATATCCTAACTGTATTATTCCTGATTTCCAAGTGTAAATAAATGTACTGCTTGGGATGATCGTATTTCACACCAATTTATTTGAATGACATTAATGAGTTCTCTCCACCACTGAGACCTTGCTTGGAGAGCTGGGCTCTGTTTTCCTGCCTGTAATTTAATATAAAAAAGGGTTCCCACCATCATGAATTAAATTTAAATAAATAAATAAGCAGCAGCTCTGGGGATGCCTGAAAGGATTTAATTTTTAGTTATTTGCATTCCTAAGGAGCCTGCAACAACATTAAAAAAAAAAAAAAAACCCAACAAAAAAAAAACCCCACAATTTTATTTAAAAAATGGAGACTTGGAAGTCATCTTGAAAAGTCTGAAGTTTAAAATTGTTACCAAGACCTGCTTGGCTGGGTCTTGTTAACAACAGCTTTGCTGCTGGAATTATCCAGCTCAGTGTTGTAATCCTGGAAAGCACAAAAGTGGCATTGGAATGGTTTAAAAAAGGATATAAAATCAAAGAAGGAAGAGATGGGTGCTTGTTTTACCCAGTATTTCCAAATATCAATGATGTTTCATTTACCCAGTGATAAATACCTTGATATTTCTAAAATATTACACAAGTGGGGCCTGAATTCCAAAGTCACATTCACTGGACCCTGTGAACAGAAATTCCCACCCCGTTCACCTCTCAGTTTAGCCCATTCCCTTGGAATTCACTTGGAATACGCCTCCACCATTCCCCATTCCATGAAAAAATATCTCCAGGGCTACATGAGCCAACAGCTCTTTGTCATCTTCTGCTGATGTTTTGGTGTCATTTCGGTGGTGGAGCAGGGTCACGATGCCAAATAAACCAAAGGTTTATTTGGGCAAAAAACGGCACCAAATTCAGGAGTTGAGCAGAAACTGGAGAGCCTGAGTTAGGAAAAGGGTTCTTTTGGATTTAGGGAAGGGGTTCTTCTGGATTTAGGAAAGAGTTCTGGCTTTAGGAAAATGTTCTTTTGGATTTAGGAAAGGGGTTATTTTGGATTAAGGAAAGAGCTCTGGATTTACGAAAGGGTTCTTCTGGGTTTAGGAAAGAGTTTCCCTGGATTTAAGAAAGAGTTTTTCTGGGTTTAGGAAAGGATTATTCTGGATTTAGGAAGGGGTTCTAGATTTAGGAGGGGCTTCTCTGGATTTAGGAAAGAGTTCTGGATTTAGGAAAGGGTTCTTCTGGATTTGGGAAGGGTTTTCTGGATTTAGGAAGGGGATTTTTCTGGATTTAGGAAAGGGTTTCTCTGGATTTAGGAAGGTGTTCTTCTGGATTTAGGAAAGAGTTCTGGATTTATGAAAATGTTCTTCTGGACTTAGGAAAGAGTTCTGGATTTAGGGAAGGGTTCTTCTGGATTTAGGAAAGAGTTCTTCTGGATTTAGGAAAGGGTTTCTCTGGATTTAGGATGGGGTTTCTCTGTGATCTCTCCAGAAATGATCCAGGCGCTGTTTGGGACATGACTGGGAGATGCAGGGTTTGGGGTTTAATTCTTGTGCCAGTTTGAGTGGAGCTTTGTGCCTTTGTCTCAGTCATTTTTAGGTGCATCAATAGGAGGCTTTCGGTTTATAGGTACAAAAATATGGGGGTTTAGGTGCATTAATGGGTTTTGAGGTACATAAATAGACATCCTTGAAGGCCAGGGCCTTGAAGACCTGGGTGGAAGGGGGTTTAGGACAGGAAGGATGAATTTCCCTCTAAAAGGACATTTTTCTGCACTCTTTATCCATGGGTGAAACACTGGTTGGTCCTTGGCCTAAATCCCTGGTTGCAAAATTCCTGGGTGCTGAGGTGACTCAGGATCACTCCTTTTTTCCCTGTCTCCAAGGGGTGTGATGATAAATAATTAAGTTGAAAATAATGAAATAGTTAAATTGGAAAGTACACATATTTTATAGCAATCAGTGCCCATAATTGACACTGAGATTGGCCCTGAGGGGTGACATTTCAAATCCAGCATTTTTCCCCGTTCACATTCTCTCTGGAAAACCCTCTGTGGGAATGCTGCTCCTTCTGGAAACATCCTTGTGGCCACGTGCTGGTGGCACCAGTGGCTCAGTGACCTTCCCCCTGTGCTCTGCTCCATCCAGCCTGGCTTGGGCACTTCCAGGGATCCAGAGGCAGCCACTGTTTCTCTGGGAATTCCATCCCAGCCCCTCACCACCCTCACAGGGAAGAATTCCTTCCCAATATCCAATTTAAACCTTCCCTCCTTCAGCTTAATCCATTCCCCCTTTTCCTGTCAAACTTTTGCACCCAAACCCAACCGATCCTGGATGTCTGATGCTGTTTTACACCACAACAACACAAGACTCTGACTTCAGAAGGCTGAAAATGACTCCTTTATTTTTGGGATGTGACTCCCTTATACACTGTTTTACACAGACCAATTTGATTGGTGACACAAAGACAAACCTCTTCAATCACATTGGTCAGAGCAGAGGGACATCAAGAAGAAGTCCCTCCTAGGGAAAGAATCTAAACATAGATACAGTTACAAAAACATTTCTCTTGTTTACAGAAAATTCCCCTGAGAAAAAAATTTCAGAAAACCAAAACATCTCAGTCACAATGCCAGGGCTACAGATGTCACTGCCCAGCCTTTGGATATCCACCAAAATTCATCAGGATCAATAAAAAAGCATGTCCCCAGACCAATCCTTCCTTTATGGAATTAAAATCCTTCATGGAATTAGGATCTTTTCTGGAATTAAAACCCTTCATGGAATTAAGATCTGCAGGGCTGCTCCTCTGCCATCGTCCCTCCCGACATTTCCGCAGGGCGTCCCCATCAACATTCCAGTGCCACCACCCGCCTACTGAAGCAGAGTTTATCCTCCACTTGATATTCCAGGAGTGCTTCCCCTTCTCTTGGAGCGACACAGTGCCACCCATCCATTCCAGAGCAAGCAGGATTCTGAGGGAATCGTCAGAGCCAGCCCCGTGCACGCCGGGGTTCCCCAGCTGTCTTTCCCCACGTCCTTATGGCTCCATAAACCACCCTGACACCACCATTATGTTCCCAGATTTGATCCCACTCCACTGTTCTCCTGGGAATGGATGATTCCAGAGGTTTCTGCATTAACAAAATGAAGTTTGTGACGGGGGTTGGGAATGGCTGGGGTGTAACATCGGCTGGAAAACATCGGCAGAGTTGGTTCATTGCGGGAGACGGTAACGGGAGAGGCACTGCTGGTGATAGCACAGGGTTAAAATGTTTCTAAAAATCATGGGAATTGTGTACAATAGATTCAGGGGAGGTGGACAGAAAGGCTGGGCCTGGATAGGCCTGGGAAAGGGAACCAAAACTACACAGGCCCTGGGAACAAAGGTTGGGCTTTGTCTTTACTAGATCATGTGAAACTGCACCTGCATCATCATCGTATGATCAGTGATGTGATTGTTAATTGTAATGATTGGTGATCAAATATGATTATTGTTTAAGAATCATGAGAAACGATATTTGGGGGGCCCTGATGAAAATGACTAGAATTCAGGCTTGGATAAGATCAATGTATACAATAGAATAATATGAGTTTAATAATTAATATATATAGTTATATAAGGAAAGGGTATAAAAACATGTCCATTTTGAATCCATGTGGGAGTCAGATTTGGGTCTGTGCCCTGTGCCCCTGATTCCCAGAGCTCTTCAATAAAAGCACCTGCATGTAATCATCCTGTGATTGTGTGTTCCAATGCTAACACTGGTTCACAGGTGAGAGGATCCATAAAGCTCTAAAATACAGATTTATTACAGGAGGTAGATTTATTTTCCTCGGGAACTGGGATTGCAGCTCTCTTCCCTCTCTTTATGAGGCGTTTAATTAATCAGCCACAATAAACACTTTCAGAACTCGCATTAAGGTCTGCATTAGTCTTGGTGCTTGCTCCGTTACGGATGTTTGGGAGGGCAGACAGGCTCATTCCAGGGATGAGGCCTCTCCAGCAGAGCCAGGAGCAACCAGAATTTGGGAAAATTTGGGGGAAAAAACCCCAAGGGGATTATCCTTAACATAAAGGGAAACGCTCTGCTCGGTTCTGTGAAGGAAAGGGAGGACTCTGGATGTGGATTTCTGGGATGGAGGCAATTGAGGGAGGTGAGGCCACCAACAGCACAGGGTGGGGCTGCTTTTCCTTAAAACAGAATCATGGGATGGTTTGGGATGGAAGAGACCTTAAAGCCCATCCAGAATGGCAGAGGGTAGGGATGGATGGGATATTGGGAAGGAATTCCTGGCTGGGAGAGTGGGGAAGGGCTGGGCTGGAATTCCCAGAGCAGCTGTGGCTGCCCCTGGATTTTTGGAAGTGTCCAAGGCCAGGTTGGACAGGGCTTGGAGCAGCCTGGGACAGTGGGAGGTGTCCCTGCCATGGCAGGGGTGGGAATGGGTGGGATTTAAGGTCCCTGCCAACACAAACCATTCCAGGATTCCATGGAAGGAGGTGCAGACAAGGGAGAGTTCACAAACCCCATAAGCCATTCCTATTAAGTTCCATATTTACTACTGAATTCCATAATTCCCAGATTTTCTGCTTCAAGTGTGAATTGGTGATCGGTGGATCAAATAATGGAAATCCTCAGGGAGGATGTGGCCACTTGTTCATGAACCAAAAAATATTCTCAGAAAATAACCTGTGAGGGCAGATCCTCCTTGTGCTTCCCAGACTTCTTCCTGTTTCAGATTTTCTTCCCCATTTCCCAGGGGCTGCTGTGAAAGGAAAAAGGTGTTAAGTGCAACCTGCCAGCCTGGTCTGACACAATTCCCACCACGGAGCTCTGCCTCCTCTCATCCTCGGGGATGAAAGGCAGGGATGGATGTGGAAAATCAGCCCTGGATGAGGAGGGAGGAGCTGCTCCCTGGAGCACCTTTAGAAGATTCCGGAGTGGCTTCCATGGCTGAGCAAATCCTTTCCTGGAGCTCTAGGGGCTGGAATTGCAGCTCTCATTTCAGGCTCAGCAAACCACATTTAATCCCCTCCTCCAGCTCTGGGAGGGTTTAGGGCTCCCTGGGCAGGGAAAGGACATCCAAGGTAAGAGAAAGATGCTGATGGAGGAATTTTACAGGAATGTTCCCAGGTTTCAGGGGCAGGGAAGGAATCTTTGGTTTGTGCTGTCAAGACAGGGCGTTGTCAAGTGGAAAACTCGAGCTGCCAGGTAGAAAATACCAGAAGTTGCATTGAATTAGTGGGATAAACCTGAATTTCAGTCAATCAGGAATGTGATTTCAAGGTTTTGCATGGGAATTTGCATGGGAATACGAGTCCTGATTGATCACAGTCAATCAAGAACGGGATTTAAAGGTTTCCCCATATCCTGCAGTCCATGCACAACACAAAGGATAACAAATCAAACACAACCACGTTACATTCAGCTACCTGATCCCTGAATTAGCTGAAAGAAACCCAGAATATTCCAGTGTATCCACATATTTATTCCTATTCAAGCAATTTAAGGAAGGGAATTTAAAGAAGGGAATTTAAGGGAGGTGAAAATCCCATGTCCTGGCACTCCTTTAAATGGCAGCACACCTTGGCAGGTGCCCAAATATGCTCATGCTGGGATTTAGCAGCTTTTTTTAGTGACAGAATCCAAGGAGGTGCAAATGGATAAAACTTCCCTGAAGCCTGAGATATTCCTGAGTCCATTCCAGAGGAGGACTTGGGTTATAATTTATCAAAAGCTGGGAATACTCAGTAATTTTCATTCTGCTGGATGTCCCACTCCATATTAAAAACAAAAAAAACTCCTGCTTTCGAAAATCAAGGAGTCACAAAGAGACCCAGAATAAGGTCAGTCAAGTCCATCTGGATGGGAAATTTTTCTTTTTGGTTTTCCAGAGGTGGAGAAGAGGCTCAGCTGCCTCTGCATTAAGTTTCCATGGGAAAAAACGCAAAGGAATCTCCCAATTCATTCATTGCATCATTAATAACATCCCAGGCCTTAAGGAAGCAGGAAGGAAGGGTAAAAAGTGAAAACAAATTTTAAAAAACATTCAGAACTTTGTATTTTTTTGCCAGGAATACAAGGAATAGAGGAGAAAGGGATCTAAAATCCCATTGTGGCTGGGAAAAAGCGAAGGAGATTATGCAAGGGTTTGTGTTTGGTTAAACTTCCAGGAAGGATAAGAACTGGAGACCTTGATCATAACTGGACAAAATTCCAGGAAGGAAAATAATGGAACATCTGTGGAGCTGGTGCTAAAGGAGCTCTGCTAAGGATGGGAATGAATTGGAAAATATTTCAGGGATTTTAGGGAAGGGATATTTCCCAGTGTCACAAGGTCTTGTGGAAATACAACAGAAATTGTGTGTAAAACTCACTGGGATTGAAAAGCGACCAAGGCAAAATAACTCCAGCAGCTGGGAATGCTCCATTCCCTCTTCCCACATCACTGGCACAGAATTCCAGCCTTTTTAGGCTCTGAATTCCCCGGGATCCAGCGGCCTCCTGAATTCTTCAAGTGATTTCAACAAAATTACACTAAATTTGGCATGGCAACTCTTATTTCTGAATATTCTTCTTTGGAAAGATTAGGAAGACCCCTGGCTTTATCCTCATGCCATGAAAAAGCTCCAACCCCATCTTGCCCAATAATTGCAGGATATCATTTCCTGCCAGGTGCCCTCCTTGCTTTTGATCCCTTTGTCTGCTCATTTTCTCTCTCAGGAGCAGAAATGTCTGGTTTAATTTCATTTCTGTGCAGCTGATACCTGACTTGATTTCTTATTCCTTCAAGCGCCGCCCTCCCGAGCTCTCCATGAACTTCGGTGACTTTCTCCCATTAGGAAGAGAATACATCTAAATTTTGAAAAAATCCTGCTTTTTTTGTGCCATTGACCCTCACTTTGCACTCCTGATTTGCACTTGTTCCGAGCAAGGAGCTTTGTCTCTGGCAGCAAAAGCTGCCTAAATTCCATCAGGGATGAGTTAATCCTTCGGGAGAAAGATTTGTCAGGGCTGCTGCTGTGGCCTGGGACAGGATTGCTCTGAGGAGAAACTGTTTGAAATGGATTTCCTGGGAAGTTTTCACAGAATCCTGGGATGGTTTGGGCAGGAAGGGACCTTAAATCCCATCCTGTTCCACACCCCTGCCATGGCAGGGACACCTCCCACTGTCCCAGGCTGCTCCAAGCCCAATGTCCAACGTGGCCTTGGGCACTGCCAGGGATCCAGGGGCAGCCACAGCAAATCTGGGAATTCCAGCCCAGCCAGGAATTCCCAGTTCCCAATATCCCACCCAAATCTCCCCTTTTCCAGCCTAAAGCCATTCCCTGTGTCCTGTCCCTCCATCCCTTGTCCCCAGTCCCTCTCCAGCTCTCCTGGAGCCCCTTTAGGCCCTGCCAGGGGCTCTGAGCTCTCCCTGGAGCCTTCTCCTCTCCAGGGGAACATTCCCAGCTCTGGGAATGACCCCAGAGCAGCCCTTGGAGCAGCTCCGTGGCCTCTTCTGATCCTCCATTCCAACAGATCCACATCCTGCTGATCTTCACATAATTCCACTCAGTTTATTTGGCAGCTGACGGTGTCCAGACATCTGCTAATTCCAGGTATTGGATCTTGGAGATTCGTTGGCCTGGGAGCTTGGTAGAGTCAAGCAGGATCACAGAAAAAGCAACTTTTCATCCCTGAGAAAAAACTTAGGGAAAAAAAAAAATCACCTGCCTCATCAGCTCTGAAGGAGATCATCCCTGGGAATGCCCTTAGTGGGAAGAGAAAAGGAGATCAGAGAATCCTGGAATGGTTTGGGTTGGAGGGACCTTAAATCCCATCCAGTTCCACCCCTTGCCATGGGATGGAACTTCCACTTCCCACTATCCCAGGTCGCTCCAATTCTTTGTTCTCTCAGAGCCGCCAGGGAATTAACGTTTGGTTTATTCCTGTAAAGAAATGGGGAAGCTCTTGGATTTTGCAGGGCCAAGATTTTGTAGGCCCAAGATCCAGCTCTCAGATTTTGTAGGTAAAATAAAATGCAACAAAATGCAACAAAATGCAACAAAATGCAACACAACGCAACACAACGCAACACAACGCAACACAACACAATACAATACAATACAAAATAAAATAAAATAAAATAAAATAAAATAAAATAAAATAAAATAAAATAAAATAAAATAAAATAAAATAAGAATCCCTCACTCTGTGACACAAAAGGCAACATGAATTTATTTGAACGATGTCTGTGCCACAAACACTAAAAAATTCTGAGTTTTCCAGTGATTTTGAAGGTTTTTTTGAAACATTTCTCCCCTTTCTTTTTAATTTTGAAGCAGTTTCACTTCAGAGCATTCGAACCTCTCCCAGAGTGACAGCCTAATCTCCTGTGCATATTTTTAATAAACCCTGGACAAAGCCACAGCAGAATTTTCTTCTTGAAGCACCGAGAGGAACAACTCAACATCAGATATCCAGGAAATCAAACCTTGGGAACAAGAGGAAAACATCGAAGGGTTGATTTCCACATCAAGGCCAAGCCTTGAGTGCTGATAAGGCCAAGTTTAATTCAGTAATGAGCAGCAGTTATCAATAACCAGCTGGTTTTACAGCAGCAATAACAACATCATTAAATCGGGAATCAAAAGGAGAGAGATGAAGAAAACTCCATTAGTCCACGGGAAAAAAAATGGAAATGGTGGAAAACAGGATTAAAGGGAGTCAGGGAGGTTAATTGGGAGCAAGAAGTGAGGGAAATATTATTAACAAAAAAGCTGGAAAGGCTCAAAACAGTGCTGGGAAAATTGCAGGATAAATCTGGGAAGTGCACACCTCGGAAGTGTTAGTGTTGGAACACATAATCACAGGATGATTACATGCAGGGGCTTTTATTGAAGAGCTCTGGGAATCAGGGGCACAGGGTACAGACCCAAATCTGACTCCCACATGGATTTGGGATGGACATGTTTTTATACCCTTTAGTTATATAACTATATATATCAATTATTAAACTCATATTGTTCTGTTGTATACATTGATCTTATCCAAGCATGAATTCTTGTAGTTTTCATCAGGCCCCCCAAATATTGTTTCTCATGATTCTTAAACAGTAATCATATTCCATCACCAAACAATCATTGCAATTAACAATCATATCACTGATCATATGATGATGATGATGATGCAGGTGCAGTTTCACACGATCTAGTAAAGACAAAGCCCAACCTTTGTTCCCAGGGCCTGTGTAGTTTTGGTTCCCTTTCCCAGGCCTATCCTGGCCCAGCCTTTCTTTCCACCTCCCCTGAATCTATTGTACACAATTCCCATGATTTTTAGAAACATTTTAACCCTGTGCTATCAGAAGGATAAGGGAATTGCACACAGCCATCCCTCTCTGCAGGGGATTAGGGGAAATAAAAGATTTTATGGGAAAAAATTCTGATTATGGGGAGCAAAGGGTGGTCAAGGGCCCATCCAGGCAGGAATGGGACTGGAAGTATCTCATCCTCCTGAAAATCCTTGGAAGTGGCCAAGGCCAGGTTGGACGTTGGGGCTTGGAGCAACCTGGGAGAGTGGAAGGTGTCCCAGCCCATGGAACCGGATGGGATTTAAGACTTAAGATGGGATTTAAGACTGGGAAGGATTTAAGATCCTTCCCAATGCAAACCATCCTGGGACATTGTAATTTTATGGAATAGCTCAATTTTTCCCTCCTCTCCTCTTTCCTTTATTCTCTTCCCATTTTGTTAAAAAAACTAAAATACTGAAGGAAAGGGACAATTAAAAGAAACAAAGGATTTGAAGTTTTGAATCCATCTTTCTTTGGAAGAAAATGAAACATAAATCCTACCCTCACCTTCCCTAAATCGTACCTTTTCCAAAATTAAATTGTTCACAGGAATACTGAAAAAAAATCAATTTTTATTATTATTTTCCAGTCTACAGAAAATTCATTTCTTATAATACATATAAAAAAAACCAGGACACAGCTGAAGTGAAATTTGTGATTCTCAGCTGATAAGAAAAATTAAATATTGAATCAAATAAACCAGAGAGTGTGGAAGGGAAATCAGACTAAGGGAGTTTATTTTCCTTGGAAATTGCCTTTCTGTAGGACTGAAAGTGGAAAAAATGCAGAGATTACCCTAAAATAAACTTCCATCCTGGCCATAAAGTCCTAAATGTGGTTATGATTTGAGTTTGTGAGCTGTTACAGCTGTTACCTGTGCTGTCACACAGGGCACAAAATTGCAAACTTTTGGTTTTATAATCCTTGACTACAGAAAAAAGAATAGAATTATTCATAAATATCCAGGACAGATTCACCTCAGCCTTAAAAGGAGATAAAAAGGAAATGTTCCCTGTAACTCACACATTCCACGAGTTACTTTGCAGGGATTTCTCCTGTTCAAATGTACTTTTTAAGCTTCAAAACTTCCAAGTCCTTGAATGAGTCTCAAAATTCCCATTTAAGAAGTGCTGTTTCTGAGACAGGAATTTATAAGGGACGTCTCCAAGGCGAGGCAGAGCCGGGAATGAACGGCTCAGGAATAATCCACCCCACAAAGGAGATTTTACCTTTAGATCTGGGGATTACTCGAAGTGGAAAACATGAATTTTCATCTCCTCCATGGTATTTTTTTCCTGTGACTAATTGCAGCCACTCCAGATATTCCCAATACTCCTCTCAGCCTGTTAATTCCAGGTCTTGCCATGTTTTGAATTTCCCTGACAAGTGATGAATTCCACAGGGAAATCACTTTTTACACAGAAAAAAAAAATTCTTTTTAATTTCTTTCTGAATCCTAGAATCCCAGAATTATTCTGGATGGAAAAACCCTCCGAGACCATCAAATCCAAACATTCCCCAGCACTTCCAAACCCACCACTATCCCATGTTCCCCAATGCCACATCCACACTCAAATGTCCATTTAAGTCTTTATTACATTTTTGTCAGTCAAACTTCCCAAGCCTTTTTCTCCAGGCCATTTGTCACCTCCTAAATATTGAAATTCCCATGGCAGAGGTATTCCCTGTGTCCTTTAACCTGTGGAAGTTGAGCATGGAGAAGTGGACACAAGTTTGGGGATAAATAAATCACATTTAAACAGAGAAGCTCCATTAAACTTCTCTTTTCCTTTCCCATTATCAAGCACTTGGAAAATTCCTTCTGGTTTTTATCACCTTCCAACATCTTCCATAAAATGCTGGAAGAGGCAACTTTCTCCAGGCTTTCTTCTCCATTAGAAAAGTTTTCATTTGGAAAAGTTTTGCCTTTCAGATATTTAAAGCAAGACCATGAGAAACATGAATTCTTTTTTTTTTTTTTTCCCAGTGCTGTTGAGATTTGGTATTTTATTGGACTTATGTGGCCATAAGAAATGGGAATTTTAAATCAAGGATCCTCTTGATCATCCCAAAGGGTTTTGCACCTGATGGTTGGATACCAGGAGGAATTTTTTTCATGGAAAGGGTGCTCAGGCCTTGGAAGGGGCTGCCCAGGGAGGTTTGGAATCCTGATCCTTGGAGGTGTCCAAGGAATTCCTGGATGTGGCACTTGAGGGGGGAATCAGGCACAGGTTGGACTCAACGATCCCAAAAGGGCTTTTCCAACCTCAATGATTCCAGGATTTCTTTGGTTAATGTCTCAAATGAACAGAAAACAGCACTAAAAGAAGGGAAAAGCACAGAATAAAACCAGGAAAAGCACAGAATAAAACCAGGGAAAAGCGCAGAATAAAACCGGGAAAAGCACAGAATAAAAACGGGAAAAGCACAGCATGGGAAAAAACACAGAATAAAACTGGGAAAAGCACAGAATAAAACCAGGAAAACAGAGACTAAAACTGGGAAAAGCACAGAATAAAACAGGAAAAGCACAGAATAAAACAGGAAAAGCACAGCATGGGAAAAAGCACAGAATAAAACCAGGAAAACAGAGAATAAAACCGGGAAAACAGAGAATAAAACTGGGAAAAGCACAGAATAAAACAGGAAAAGCAAAGAATGGGAAAAAGCACAGAATAAAACCGGGAAAAGCACAGAATAAAACCGGGAAAAACACAGAATAAAACCGGGAAAAGCACAGAATAAAACCGGGAAAAGCACAGCATGGGAAAAAGCACAGAATAAAACTGGGAAAAGCACAGAATAAAACCAGGAAAACAGAGAATAAAACTGGGAAAAGCACAGAATTAAACTGGGAAAAGCACAGAATAAAACCGGGAAAAGCACAGAATAAAACCAGGAAAACAGAGAACAAAACTGGGATAAGCTGTTTTGATGGAAAAAAAGGAAGAGCAGAACAGAATTTTGGAGGTGGCAGCAGATTTGGTGCATCAGCTGTACAAGAGAGAGAGAGCTGATCCCTCCTTTTCCAGGGATGCACAGTTGAAACAATTCCTACTTGGGATTACTCCAAGGAAAATGCAAATTTGAGCTTCATTATAAAACCTCTGCCTTGTTTCCTCCCCCAAACATTTCCAAATCCATTTAGAGAAAAGAGAGGTGATGTCATTAATTAGATGCAAATTGTGATGCAACAGGAAATTCTCCCGTTATTCAGCCTGTTGGCTAATTACATTTAATTTGCCCTTTTCCTAGGAGCCAGTAATTAACCCGGGGAACTTTGCCAAGCAAGGAGTGAGGACTTTGTGCTGGAGCAGAGCAAATTAAGCTTTGATGTGTTGCTGATGAGTGGCAGCTCCTTCAAGGTGAAGCATAAAAAGGCTTTAAAACCCTTTAAACACCAACAGAAGCCTTTGGTAATTAACGCCAAAGTTAAATAGGATTTAGGATTAAAATGAGGCCCCACGTGTTTTCCTGGAAGTTGATCTTCACTTCCCAGGCCAAGAGAACAATTTGGTGATGAACCTGTTGGAGTTTGGATTGCTGCTCATTCCCAGCTCAGGGTTTGACATTCCTGGGGAGTAAATCCTTTAAATCCATTAGGTTTTGGTCTTTTAGGATCAGTTATTCCCTACATTTGAGCCATTCCTCAACCGTTACTGAGGAATAACATCAGTTATTCCTGGTGTATTCCTGATTCCTTGTTTTGTGCTGATGGGATCTGCATGGCTGGGATGAGCCGGGGGGATTTTCAGGAGGAATCTCAGATCCATTCCTCCTCTCCCACCTTAGGACTACAATGGAAAACAATCCAAGGGCTTATGGAAACCCTTTGTACTCTGTCCTAATAGATGTCACAAAAACATGCAGTAAAAGTGAGTAGATTCCTCTTTTTCTGTCCTCCCCCTGTTCATCCCTCAGGATGCTCTAAACTCACCAGGGCAGCAAGACTCAAGATGTTTTAAGCTCTGCAAATTCATCAAAAATAATCTTTAATCTCTTAAACCCAAGCTGAATTTGAGTGGTCACATACTGATCATAGTTTAACTGCACAAAACCTTCCCAGAGAACAAGGGGCTCCAAGGCTGGGGGTAGGGGCAAATATAGAAAATAAGTGAAAATTCATCCCAAATTCTCCATTTTCTGAAGCTCTTAAGAACTTGGCAGAACTCCTGACACAGCTGTCCCCCTGAGATTTACAGCAGATTTAAGGTAATAGGTAAGTAAGGGTGTCCAATGGAATTCAGAATGGATTTTTACAAAGACACAGTATCTCAGGTCATGGTGAAGCTTCAGTGGATCCAAGGGCTCAGCAAAGAACCCACATTCACACAGCAAATTTGGCAGTGTCTGAACAGAATATAAAACCTCAGAATCACAGAACCACTTAGCTTTGGAAAATTCCACAATGGTTTGTGTTGGAAAGGATCTTAAACCCCATCCAATCCCACCCCCTGCCATGGCAGGGACACCTTCCACTATCTCAGGCTGCTCCAACCCCAATGTCCAACCTGGCCTTGGATAATTCCAGGGATCCAGGGGCAGCCACAACAAATCTGGGAATTCTGTGCCAGTGTTTTGCCACTTCCTTAGTTTATTTGTTATCCCACAAATAAACACTCCACAGCTCCATGAGCATGGAGGATGAGGCAGCACAGGCAGCTGGGATAAAGCTCCTTTAATCTCCAGGGTGTTGTAATTTCCTTTAGGCCTCGCAGTCTTTAATAATATCTGGGATGATAACAACGTCTGGGAATATTTTTAGCACTCCTTTGTTACTCAGACAGTGTCAGGACTGTGCTGCTTTTTCTTGTTCACAGCTTCTCATCCCCAGCTTTGTGCTGAAGGCAAAGTGTGGAATTAATATTGTGCTTATTCCTTGAAACTTCCACTGAGGTGCTGCCAGAATCAGTTCCAGCAGTTGTTGTTCTTTCCAATGCATTTATCAGCTGAAAATCCAGCCCTACAAATATTTCTGTGTTCTCTGGGCTGTGCTTTGGGATTTGGAGACAGAATCCCAGGATCTCTGAGGTTGGAAAAGCCCTTCAAGGTCAAGTCCCAGCTGTTTCTGATCCCCACCCTGTCCCCAGCCCAGAGCTCTGAGTGCCACCTCCAGGAATT
>JANPWX010019117.1:6253-27791 GCA_024734555.1 Trochalopteron elliotii
CGGCGGCGGAGGCAGCGACCGGCCGCACCGCCCCCCGAGCCCCATTGGCCGCGCCACCCGCCCATGGCTTGACGGGACTTGCAGTCCCGACGCACTGGCACCGGCCCCGGGGCGAGGCGGGGTGCACGGGGGTACAAGGCACACCCGGCGAGATTCCGGACACTACGGAGGGCGGGGGACGGCGTTGGCAACGAGGGATACCGGGCACGTGGGACACGAGGCAGGAGGGCACGCCCGGGGACACCAGGGAGCGGAGCGCTAGGGACAGCAGGCGACAATACAGGCAGGCGGGGGACGAGGCACTTCAACGCACAACAAGGACTCTAACTCCGAGACTTGCACGTCTCGCCCCACCAGCACCAGGGCACAGGAGAAACACGAGGCACTAAAGCGGCAGGATTTGCACCAAGGGACACGAGACAAGAGGGTGCAGCCAGGAGCAGAGCACACAGAGAGGCAGTGGGCACCAGAGGACTCTGTGTGTCCCCCGCTGCTGTGGAGTGCATCCGGCAGCAGCACCAACAAACACAGGTCCCTGAGGGATATTAGAGGATAGCGAGCACCAACTCACACCAGGGAACTCTGGAGCACGAGGGCACCTGGGGCAGCAGGGTGCCAGGGATCCCAACAGCACACTGGGGACATGGTATCCTGGCTCATCAGGGGGCAGGGGGTCCCAAGGGACAGCAGGCAGCAGAAGTGAGCGGAGTTCAGAGAGTTTAATGAGCGCAGGACAAACCCCGATTCCCCCCATCCCCCCACCCCCCAGTGCCCGGCCGGGCCCACAGCTCCAGGCCAGGCCCCCCACAACACCCTAGTCGACTTCTTCCATGCTGCTGTAGGAGGGGGCTGGGCGCTCGGCGGGGCTGGTGAAACGCTCAGGGAGGCCTTCCGCAGCCAGCGGCGGGGCTCCTTCGGGGGCCAGGCCGGATCCGAACGGCACCGGGGGCAGTCCCTGCAAGCAGAAGGTGGGCATGAGAGGGAGACTTGTACCCTGCCCACCCATCTCCCTCCCTGCTCCCGGGGGGCTGGAGGGATGCCCAGGGGGAACACAGCCCCCCACACACAATGTGCAGCCCTTGGGCTTAAAGAGCAGCAGCTGGTGGCAAACCCCACGGCAGGGCAGAGGGAAGGACCATGCCCAGGGCCCCTGGAGGCAGCCCCTCCGGCCCAGCAGGAGAGCCAGGCCGCAGCACACTTCTGCCCCAGGGCTGCTCAGCCACTGGCGGTCGGAGCAGAGCCCTGCACGCCAGCACGGGTGGCAGTGACAGGCCACGGGCAGGCTGCCAGTGCCTGCCGGAGGTCTGAGGAACAGAGCAGGGCCAGAGGGGATTTCCAGGGCTGAGAGCACCTTGTCAGGCCTCACTGCCGGCCACCCACCGGCGGTGAGGGCAGGCAGGTGCAGGCAGCAGCTTGTGGGCCCCAAGCCTGGGGTGCTCAGCACCAGTTGGAGCAGAGGTCAGCCCACTGGCGCCGGGCACTGACTCAGACCCACGAGGCCAGCACTGTGGGTGAGCGGGGGAAGCTGCTGAGACCCAGGGCTGTAGACAATGAGGCGACTGTTCCAGGACAGGCACCTCATGACCACAGCACAGCCCTGCAGGGCTCCCCAGATGGGACCTGCTTGGGAGGGGAGTAAACCTCAGCACGTGGAAGGAGGGGTGTGGGACAGACGTAGGGGGAGTCCAGCACAGGCCCCAGCCTAAAACACAGATAAACCTCTTCACTGCCAAGCATCCCTCCCAATCCAGCTGAGAGCACTGCCGCAGAACAGCAGTAGAGATGGAAAAGGAAGTCACAGGGCTCTGAAGTCACCTCTCACACCCCAATACGCCAGAGCTGTCTCAGCCACACTCAGCCAAGGGCAACACGTCTCAATGTCAGACACCACTGGAGCCGCAGCCTGTGCCCCAGCCTCAGGGGACTGCCTGCTCCTGGCCCTGCTGGGCTCCCCACGCCCTGCACGTGTCACATGAGGCTACCACTCCACAGCTGGGACTGGAGCCCAGCCTGTGCCCCACGGCATGGGCAGGCAGAGCTCTCCCCTGAGCCTGCTGCCACACAGGGTGCACCAGGCACCCAGCAAAGCCCAAGGGAGGGTCCTGGTGCCATCTGGGTCACGGAGTGGCCTCAGGTGACCCCAGTGTGGAGTCCACACCTCTGTGTGGGAGTCCCAGCACACAGGACAGGAATGCTGCATTTTTTTTGGAAAACCTGGCTTTATTAACGCACCACAATCATACCTGTGCTCCCTGATCCCTTGCCTCTCCCGCAGCATGGGCAGCTGGTGCCCTCGCAAATGAGGTGCTGCACCACACTGCCCTGAAGAAACCAACATCCTCAGATGTTGCCAGCACACAGCCCTATGGACTGGTGCAAGGCAGTGACCCACAGAGATGAGTGCTCACCGTGGGCACCGCAGTCTGGATTGCCAGGCTCTCCAGCAGCTGTCTGGGGCTGAGCAGGGAGGCACAAAAGCCCTTGGTGACAAGCCTGTCCAGCCCCAGCACAGGAGCCTGGCACACACAACAGCCAGCGCACAGGCAGCTGGCACCAGAAAGCTCAGCAGAAGGCTAGTAGGGCAGACTGGGCTGGCCAAGGAGAGAAGCCCCAGCTCTAGGGAAGCTCAAGGCTCCTGCAGCAGCACAGCTGAGAGAGGTGGCCAGCCAGGGCCCGTGTCAGGGCATCCTGCCCTTGCTGCAGCCTCCCAGCAGGTCTCCACTTCCTTCTTGGGAGCCAAACACAGATGGTTGATGTGCCCATGGGACTCTCAGGCTCCAGCTTCACTGCAGCAGCAACGTCCCTCCTTGAGCAGCAGGTAGCCTTGAGGTCTGCCCCACTCCCAGTGGGCAGCAAGAAAGGGCAAAAGAGCTTCTGGTTCTGGGCTGTGCCTTGGCAAGGTAACAGGCTGGCCACACTGGCCTGCCAGCTGGCACAGGAGATGCCAGAGCAGACAGGCAGGAGCCGACAGCCCCATGTTTCCCTTGGCGAGTCTTTCCCAGCGCTTTCTGTCCTGCTGCCTCATGTATTCGTCTCATAGCGTCCTAGGACGGCGCGTGCCCTGGCGGCCCTGCTCCCGCAGCTGGCCACACGCCTGGGCCTATCTCCAGCGGGGCTGGTAAATGAGCGGGTAGAAGACGTTCAGGAAGAGAGCCACAATTGCAGCCGTGGTGGCCAGGACAAAGTATCTGACGCAGCCTTCATCTGAATGCTGGGGGGTACCCGGACTCCGCTTCTGGCCACAGGGCCTCCAGGAGTTTCTTGCAGGCCTTTGGGGTGTCTCAAGCTGCAGCTCTTGTTCTTCAGCCTCCAGTTCCTGCCAGATCAGAGAAGCCTGCGATGTGGAAACCTGCGTCAGCACTTGGAGAACACAATGGGCAACACCCCTTGCCATCCCCCGGGGCAGGCGGCTGCCTGCAAGCCCAGCCCCGTGCCCAGCCAGCCCGCCTCCCCATGCAGCACCGTCGCGGTCGCACCCGCCCCCGCAGCTCTTCAGGGTCTCCGGTGGGTGGGGCTCCGGTGGGTGGCTCTGTGGGAGGGAGCGTGGGCAGCTGCCCGGGCAGGGTCTTCGTGGGACTGCAGGGAGTGAAGCCGGCGGCTGGATCCCGATGGAGCAGATGTACTTGCATTGGTGGCTCCAGGAGGCAAGGGAGCAGGCAGCAGCCAATCACAGCCCAGCTTCTGTGATCTCAACAGGATCTTTCAAACGACAGCCAATCCAAAGCCAGCTGGAGCAGCAGAAGCAGGAGGCACGGTGCCAATACAGCCAGTCACAGCTCTGCTTTGGTGGGTAGCAATGCTCTGACAACGAATCGTAGCCCAGGTTCCAGGAGGATTTTCCACAGGCAGTCAACCACAACTTGGGCCTTCATGGTGGTGATCATGCAGAGCAGCCAGTCAGGGAGCAGGTCTCTGGAGGGCACCCAGTGCCAGGGAGGGTGCAGGTAGTCCAGGGTGCTTGGGGACCTGCTGAGCCCCACTGGGATCCAATGCATCCCTGTACTGCAGGGGAACTGGTGGCTCCCAGGGGCCCAATGAGCCCCAGTGCCACTGAGCAACCCAATGAACCCCAGTGCCATGGGGCATACAGTGAGCCACAGTGCTGTTCGGTCCCTGAAGGCTCTCACCACCAGTGTGCAAAAAGCACTGAAGCTTTCTCGTTGCTCAGGCTGCCCCCAATGAGTGGAGTTGCTCCAGGACATGCACAGAGGGCAAGAAGAGCTCAGGCAGGCAGACACCAACATGCCAGACAGCCCCGCCGGCCTCAGAGACAAACAGCTTCTGTCCCCAGGCAAGAGGGCAGAGCTGGGATGCCTAACCAGCACTGGGTCAAGGGGAGGATGAGCCAGAGGGGCAGGGAGGCCAGGCCAGAAAGGCCCCTTGGGGCACACATGTGCAGTCATGCTGGGGATGAACTGAGCATTGTCCTCAGACACTGTGGGCCCACAGAGGTGCTGAGGATGAAGGCAACGTCTGCAACACAGTGGTGCATGGAGTCTGACCAGGTGGGCACCAGCCTCGGCCTTCCTGACTTTCACAAGATCAGTGCAGCCATTTCCTATCACTGCATTCTGAAAGCACCCTGCCGTCTGGCCCACCCCCAGTCCCTCCCTCCCAGGCCACCCAGCAACAGAGCTCGCTCTGGCAGGTTTCTCTACAGCACCCTGTGAAGGCTGCCAGGCCTCTGGCTCAGCACTGGCATTTACCTTTTTTGCACTTGGCTTGGCCCTGAGTTGGGCCCCAGCAGAAAGTGTCCCCCACCCTGCCTTGAAAGCAGCTCTGGAGGGCAAGTTCTTACTGCTCCCTGGCACAACCAGAACCTACTGCGCCGCTCACAACCCCTCCTCCAATACAGACCCCAATGAGGCTGTGCCCCTTCTTCCTCTTCCACAGCCCTCCCACCAGCACTTCCACACTGATGACGAAAACCAGCTCTCACGTGATCCCTCAGGACAGGGACTGTCCAAAGCCCACAGTGAGAACAAGGCAGGACAGGCTCCAATGCCCAGCTGGCACAAGCTCTTTGGTATCAAAGGCGTACAGGCACTGCACCACAGCTGCACCAGGCTCTGTGGGTGCAGGCAAGGACGGGCAGGGTCCTGCACATGGGCCCGAGCACATTTCAAGGCTCCATGGCTCCAACAGTGCCAAAAGGGACGCAAGTGCTCACCTGGCTGGCAGCAGCTTCGGCAGAGGGGGTGCGCTCGGCGCGGTGGTCTGAGGGATGCCCTGGCAGGGGCCTCTCCACAGGAGAGTTCCTCCGGCGGTAGAAGAGGACATAGGCGTATCTGGTCACCACCTGGCTCTCATCCACAGTGGTGACTGTGCTGTCGTCAAAGAGCCGCCAGCCTGAGAAGGAGGAAGGGTTAAGCAAGCAGACACGTCACGGCTGTGGGAGCAGAGGGGTGGCGAGGGTGCCAGATGCTCACCCACGTCGCTGCGCTGGCTGTTCTTGTCGTTGGGCAGGCGGGCGTACGCTGTGTAGTGCCCTCCAATCATGCCTCCATAGTGGTTGATCACAGCATACAGGTCATACATAGGCAGCTGCTGCTCACCCTTCCGACCAATGCAGAACTTGCTCAGGTCCAGGCTCCTGTGGAGAGAACACAGTGACCATCAAGGGTGATCAGTGTTATGAAGGCTGGGCTGCAGGTCAGCAGAGGCAGTGTCAACCCAGGCACATCGTCCCCCAGGCTCTCACCGGACGGGAAAGTCCACCATGTCATTGATCTTGTCCCTCCAAATAAAGCTGCGGAAGGAGAAGCGCTTGAGCTGGATAATGAGGACGTTGGGCAGCCGCCACAGCATCAGCTGCTTGGAAGCCTCGCGGTGCTGCTTGCACTTGGGGCAGTACCTGGGGGAAGAGTGTGCTCGTTACTGGCATGGGGAGAGCCCCAGTCCTTGCAGCCCAGCTCAGCCCCAGGGTCCCCACACGCAGGGCTGGCAGAGGGTATGTGGGAGGGCTCAGCCCCTTCTGTCAAGAGCAGGCCAGTACAGTCCTGCAGAGCACTAGCTTTGCTCCCTGCTGGCTTAGCCCTTCCCAGTGCACAGGGAAGGCCAGCCCATCCTTCCTGGCTGCCAGAAGAAACAGCAGGCAGGTCCAGGCAGCTCCTGGGAAACCCCTGCTGCTGTCTGGGCCCGTTGGCTGGGACCCACCCTGCTGCCTTCCTCACCAGGCTTCCTCTGGGGCCAGGACTTCAGGCTTCGTGAAGAGATTGAGGCACTGCTCCAAGGTGAAGTGGCCAGCCCGGGCTGCTTCGCTGGCTGAGCCTGGATCCTCCACACACTCCAACTCCTTGGATTCTACCAACACGAATTCCTTGAGGCGCTCATTGTTCTTCCACACCAGGGCAAGGGAGCAGTCGTCTGTCAGATCCAGGGGTGTGTCACCTGTGAAGGGGCACAGACCTCACACACCTACCCCACCAGGCTGGATCAGGCCACCTTGCAGGAGCAATCTTGCCCATCCCAGCTAGATACAGAGATCAAAAAGCACAGCCGGAACAGGACAGGTACCCCCTGGCCAGGTTCCCCCAGGCCAGGTTCATCATGCTGGGGCAGCAGAGCCTCTCAGCCTGAACAGTGCAACACTGGCACAGCGCTCTCATCAGCAGCACCCTCACAACCAGCACTTGGTGTGGGCGTCCTATTCAATCAAAAGGATGACCCAGAGATCACAGACCCTCTGAGAATACATGAGGTTGGAAGGAACTGGCCTATTTGCTGAGGAGACAGAGAATCTGTGCAGCAGAGCCCTTCCCTCCCCTGTCAGATGCAGGTTTTACTATCCAGTGTGGACACCTGGGCTCATCTTGTGCCAGGCAGCCTCTGGCACCCTGGCCACTACCCTGGCAGAGGCTGTAAGGGATGAAGGTCGTGCTTTACAGGGCTCTGGCTCACCTTTATCTTCCAGCTTCTGCTCTCGGTTGGCAGCGTCGATCTTATTGATGTAGAACTGTGTGGCGCGGGCGCTCAGTGAGTCTGGAGTGTGTTGGTACCCAGGGATGGCAGCTGTGAATAGGCAGAGACAGATTTGTCGTGGCACTGCCTGTCTGTCCTGCGTAGGGGCCAAGAATTTGCAGCGCCCCCACCCCCACCTCACATGCTACGGCCTTGAAGGGACACAACCACGTGCCCGTGTCCTTGACTATTTTTAGCAGGCGCCTGCCCCTGGCAAGCTGTGCTCCTCTGCCTGCCTTGCCCCTTCACTGCACATTGCTGCCATCCTGAGACGAGTGTCTGGAAACGTGACAGCCAGGCAGCCGAGCGCGAGAGGCTGGTCCCATGCAGCTGAGTCAGAGCAAAGGAAGTGCTTTGCTCACAGCCCTCAGGGGCTCAGTCTGCACCAGCTCTGCCTTGCTCCCACAGGACTTCTGCCAGCCCCTGCCTTCCCACCTCTCCCACAACAGCACAGCCTCTCTCCTTATCAGGTCTCTGCTCTACACCCTGGGCTTTGCCAGGGCAGGGCAGAGTGTGGGTAGGCAGGTATTTCAGGTGAGGCAACAGAGCCAAAACAAAGCTCCCAGGGCCTCATCTGTGCTCCCAAGAGTCTCCAGACCAAGCTCACAAGGGAAGAAGAGATGCTGTGCTGGGAGGTCACCCCAAGGAGGGAGAATTGTCTGAGCTCCTGGCACAGACACAGCCAGCAATTCAGCACCTCTTACCTTCTGGCTTGAGAGCTCTTTCATAGGATGGCTCCTTCTCACAACAGCTGTCACCCTGCGACTCCATGTTCTCAGAGAACCCTGAATCCAAGCTCAGCAGGGAACTCCTGGCTGTCAGGACCTTGTTCCGGACAGTGGTAGTATCCCCCATCTCTGGCTGCAGCTCAGGCACAGCTGGCGAGAGTGGGGGCTCCTGCAGGAGGCTGGAAACCCTGTCCCCATCTCCCAGCTCAGGGGCAGAGGTGGCTGCTGCACAGCTGCTCTTGGCCAGGGGCTCCAGCTTGTCCGAGTGCAGAGGCTGCAGCCCCTGCTCCGGCGACATCCGGCCCAACTGGAATGGAGGCTGGAACACGCTGACTGAGTACCTGGGTATGGAGGTGGGAGTTAGAGCTGGCCAGACACGGGGTTGAGCTCAGCTCTGGGGCAGAAGCACCCTCCTTCCCTGGACTCTCACCTTGCATAACCCTCCAGCAGCTGGGCCAGGCGGGCGTAGGTGAGGCGGGACTCGGGCACGCTGATGAGGAAAGGGAAACCGATGTTCTCGGGACGGCATGAAGCCTTGTGGTCTGGCCAGTGTGTTTTCTGACATGTCCTGTAACACATACAGCCCCTGCTGAACCCAGCATCCTTGAACAGCCTGGGAAGGAGCAGCGCAGGGCCAGAGGGGTGTGCTGGGGACAAGCACAACACCAGGAGTTCAACTGGCTCCATCCCAAAGGGCAGACCCATCCCACCTTCCCCCAGCAGGCAGAGCTCTCCCATCCAGCCCTTCACAGCAGGAGACCCTCCCTCCCTGCCAGGCACCAAGCCAACTCACACATTGCAGTAACCGACTCGATAGCACCTCGTGCAGCGCTTGAGTTTCTCATCCTCTGGCAGCTGCTTCTTCTGGCAGGCCGCACACTTGGCAACAGGGCCACTGGGCACCTGCGGACGCTGCAGAAGAAAGGACCCATTGGACAGGGAAGGGCACCTGGGCAGGATAAGGCAGCCTCGGTGGGCATCCATGCTCACTGTAGCTAATCACCCTTGGGGGCAGTTCTGCCCCTCCTGCTCAGTCCCACTTACGGCTCCTGCATCCCTCCCAGTATTCCCCATATGCCTACTTACCTGCTGGACCTGAAGCTCCACCACACGCTCCTTGGCCAGCTCTGGGGACAGCACCTCAAAGCAAAGCAGCAGGTCCGTTGGCGAGACTGTGTCTAGTGAGTTAGACGGCAGGAATATGCGGTGGAAGTGATTCTTGATCACCTGCCAGGAAAGCAGTGGAGCATGGCCATGTGTCCTCTCCTCAGAGAGCCACAGACCCCAGCCTCACAGTGAGCTGTGGGAAGAGCAGCAGCTCAAGGATGCTTTGCTCAGCTCACCAACTCACAAAGGAAAGATGGATATCCCCAGGCCCTACTGTGGTGGCCTAACCCTCCCAAGCGGGTATCTGCCCAGCACTCTCACCTCTGCCAGGCGTAGGTTCTCTGGTTTCACACGCACGCTGTGGGCCACTGAGTCAAGTACCTCCATGGCACTGGAGTTCTCCTTGCTGATACTCACAAGGAACTGCCACCGAGAAAGTCCCACATTACTCACACCACACTAAGGCATGCAGGCCCTTACTTAACACAGGGCTTAGCCTGTTGGCACATGACCAGCTGCCTGGGGCACCTCCAGGAGACTTCTTAGGCTCCTTCCCCAGGGTAGAAGGTATCCTTTACCTTGATGGGTTTCTTGTGTGGCTCCTTTGCAAAGTAGTAGACAGTCAGCACCTTTTGCTTTTGCGGGAGGGGCACAGGGAGGTACAGGAAGGGGTCAAAGGTAATAGACACCTGCAGATATAAAAACACACTCAGCAATTTTAAGCACCTGTGGCTGAGCAGCAGATCCAGCGGACCCAAGATCTACCCTTGCCCTGTGACTTGTGCTCTCTGAGGGTCAAGAGCATACTTCTGCACAACCAGGACAGAACCTCCAGGGCTGTCCTACCTTGGAGCACACCGGGCACACGAGCTTGGATTTGTACTGGCCCTGGAAGAGGTCTACTATGAACGAGTCATTCCTCATCTTGTGTCGCTGCCAAGCCTCCTCAGCTACCACCTGCAGGAAGAAAGGGCTTAGCACCTCACTAAACCACCAGGCTGCTCTCCCAGTGACTTTAGTGGAGGAACACCCTCACCTCATCAGGCCTCCCATCCGAGTCAACAGTCTCTGTGTAGGGCTTGTTCTGGATGCGGTTGAGGTCCTCGTGCAGGCCATCAAGCAGGAAGGCCATGAACTCCTGAGCATCATGCTGGGCATAGCCAGTGAACTGGCTGGCCTTGCTGGCCACAATTGCCTGTGGGGAGCACAGTAGTCAGGGCTGGTCAGCAGACCTCTGGCAGCACTGCCTGCCCCTGCATAAACCATGGCTGCACCCACCCACACCCACAGCTCTCTGCCATTTGCAGGGCGGCCAGGTGCCCACAGAGGAATGCTGGGGACACACAGCAGCTCCTGCTGAGCACCAGTGCCAGGGGCCCTACCTTCAGTTTAGAGGGCTGGAAGGCATGGTGTGTGCCCTTCCATAGTGCTCTGAGCAGCATGGCAAAGCCGATGGCCAGGCGTCCACCCGTCCCCAGTGGGTTGTTATAGTTGATTTCTGACTCAAAGGACCGATCTATAAGAAATGCAGGAGCTCAGGGTGGCTGCTGGCTTCATCATCTGAGTGACCAAGTTCTGCTGGGCTCTCAGTGTGGGCTCACCATGGAAGTAGTCACGCAGCTCCCGGGTGTTGGACAGGGACTGGATGACACTGTTCATGAAGCAGGTGTTGCCCAGGTTCACCAGCCCCGTAAAGCCGGGCAGGCAGACCTTCTTCTTCTCATCCTCATCCTCATCATCCTCCACGCTCTCAGCACTTACCGGGCTGTGTGTCATCGGTGGCACCATACATGTTGGTTTGGGCTGCCAAAGCAGAGGCAGGTGTGAGGGTGTGGCACTCAGGAAGTCTCTCTGGGAACACCAGAGGAACTCAAAAGCCCAAGAAAATCCTCAGTGAGGGCTGCAGCCATCACACCATCTCTCACTTCAACTGGGACAGACAGGCTAACAGCTGCCCCTAATCCTGCCAACTACGACTGCGGGGCACCGCCTCCTCCTCCAGGAATACTTTGCTAGTCCCCAGAGTGACACTGAGGAGGTGTCCCCCTTTCCCATATCCAGGTCAGCTCTGATGGGTCCACACTCACCGAAGGAATGTGTGGCTCTTGCTTCACTGCCAAGTGCTCTGAGGGTGTCCGGGCTGCCACGCCATCCAGAGCCCCATCTTCCACACGTGGTTTCTCTTTGTCACTGCTTCGGGCCTCTTCCTTGCTGGAGAGGGGGTGCTGGTTACTGCCCGGAGGGTTCTTATCCAGAGGGGTAGGGCCTGTAGGCATGGCAACCTTTGCACCACCCACTGCACCTTAAAAAGGGGGAAGGGTGGGCCTGTGGTTAGCAGCGCCAGGTGCTGTCCACAGATGGGCTGAATTGCTCAGTCCATACTTGCATACAGGCTCTCTCCTATCCCTCTTTCCCATGAGCAAGGGAAGCAGCAGTGCCCTTCCCCTATCACTTGGCTCACACCCTGCCTCACATCCCTCCTACCTGCACCCACTCAGCCCCTCTCCTTCCCCACCATTCCATGCCAGAGGATCCAGCACCAGCTGGCAGCTGGTAGTGGTGAGGCGGTCCATGACCCACTGCGGTGCAGCAGGCAGGCTGGACACAAAGGCAGGGTGCAGACCTCGTGTGGCTGGAGCCTCCAGCCCCCCCCAGCGCTGGCTCTGGCGTTTCTTCAGGCAGACATCAATGCGAGACACCGTGAAGTTGTACGTGCACTGGTCCGGCTCAATAAGGTTCCTGCAAGGCACGCAGCAAGTCAGAGGTGCCCCAGACCCTGCAGCTGCTTCAGACATGCCAAAGCCTTTGCACGGCAGACCCATGGCCTCCAGGCAGTAGGTACTCTGCTAGCACTGATCCTGAGGTATCCCTGGAAAAGCAGGGTTGAAACCCTCGAGCCTGGCCACACTGAGCACACAGAGTGTCCCTTTTCTGACAGATCCATTCTGCTTGGCTCCCTCCTGCTGCACATCCCACCCAAAGGGCACAGAGGCTGGTCTGGCTCTGTCCCCAAGAGCTCTAGAACAGCCTGGGGTGAACTGCAGGCAACGAGACTGGGATTTCCTCCCGTGCAAGTGAGCACACAGCCAAGTCAGACCAGGCTCAGGGAACTAGCATAGCATGGTGTAAGTGAAACCTCCAGATGCAGACGCAAGCATTCCCTGCACAGAACCGCCAGCTGGGACTGGTTCCTGCTCCAGCTCTGCACTTTCACCTCCCTCGCCCTGGTGTGGGTTAAGAAGAACAGGAGTCATACCTGAGCTTCACCTGCCACCGGAACACCGTGTGGGGCCCACAGCCAGGGTGGAGACGAAGGAAGTTCATATCACTGCAGAGAAATTGGGAGTGAGCAGAGGTGAACAAACAAGTAGCCCAGCTGCAATCAGGAGCTCTGCAGCAGCCTGGTGTCATCCCGAGGCACACTTGTACCTCGTCTGGAACACTAGTGTGAAGTCTTGTTCCCGGAACAACACCTTGGATGTCTCCTTGTGGATCTCCTTCACATAGACATGCACCACCACCAGATCATTGCCCTTCTCGTATGAGTCATTCTTGACAAAGGTCAGGCTTACAAAAGGCTCTGGCTCTGGGTAAGGAAAGCCATGGAGAGAGAGGTTATCTTCCTTGCATGCCAAGGCTGCAAGCTGACCCAGGAAAGGTCCTGAGCAGATGGACCTTCCTGACCAGGCTCACCCCATGGGCTCTGGCCACTCACCATCAGCTGCTGCTTCCAGAGCCACATCATCCTTGGACCAGTCCCTCTTCTCACTATCTCTGCTCATGGGAAGGGTGGCCACTGGGATGGCCTTAGAGGTTTCTCCCAGGATAGGCAGGCAGTCCCGGCTCCGCAAGGCCTCAGTAGGGCTGCCTGGCTGCAGGACTCTCTTCTCAACACAGGTGGCAACACGGTGGGGGAACATCTCCGTGGTAGCTGCAAGAGGTGGCATCTCCACGGGAACAGTCTCTTTGGCCAATACCACAGCCTTTCAATACAGGAAAACACAGTGAAACACAGACACTGTTACCCCTGAGCTGCCCTGGCCCACCCACTGTGGCTCCTGCCAGCCAGTCACGCACAGCTCCATACCACCTGCTTCCCCCACACATCCCATGCCAGCTCAGCCCCATTAGCACCACAGCACAGCAACTGCAGGGTCCTCACTTCACCCTCTCCTCCACCACAGGTCCTCCTGTCAGCCCTCAGCATCCTGGAGCCCACGTCATCCTCACTGGCAGGGATGGGTCCTACACCCCCTGCACAGGGCAGAGCAGCAGGGGTACCCTGTCCAGCCTGGTCCCCAGGTACCTTCTCGAGCGGCAGCGCGAGGTCTGCAAGGGCCACATCGGCCTGGCTGGCTCTGCCATTGCGGCGGCTGCTGGCCCTCCCACCGTGCCCTTTGCCGGGCTCCGTGCTCCCGGTGACTCTGGCATTCGGCTCCTCCTCAGTGGGAGCCACTTTGAGGTATACTGCCCGCTTGGCGCTGGGGCCACTCTGTGTCCCTGGGCTGGCTGGGCTTTTCCCTCCCAGGGCCTCGCTTCTCCCTGGAGCACGCTTGGGGTTGGAGGGCTCTCGCCGGGATCTTGGTTGCTCTGTGCCTTCAGCCTTTGGCTCTTCAGGGGTCAACTCTGCAGAAGCAGCCTTCTCCTTCCCATTCTCCCAGCACACAGTCCCTTTGGCCAGTTCTTTGGATCCGTCTTTCCTTTTCTTCTGGAAAAAGCAATGGAGCACAGTGGGAAAGTATTCAGGTAGCAGCATCTTTCAGGCTACCTATCAATCCCTCACGCTCACTGCCCCTTTCCAGACTGCACCAGGACTCTACTCCGGAATCGGGGAATGCATGGCAGGCAGAAACATGGGTACGACTCCCTGGGACGGTGGCAGATGGCTCATGCAGCACACGGATGAAGGATGTGCCCCACACTGCTCCCTGGGCAGCTCAACAGCAGGGAGCTCAGAGCTCACCCCAGCTCCCCAGGGCTCCACAAGCTCCCCTAAAAGACAAATCATTCCCTCCTTACCAGAAGTGAAGACCAGTGATGGAGTGGGATCTTCTTCTGAAGCACAAGCTGTAGATAGTTGCCCTTCTTGCACTGGATCTTGCTGCAGGAGCCCTCGATCTCCTCATAGAACTGACAGCTCCACTGGCGCCCGTCTGTAAAGCAGAAGGGAACCAGCATCTCAGGCAGTGCTCCAGGCAGCTGTCACCTAACCCACAGCCCCCTTTCACCTGCCCCCAGGATGAAGGAAGCACTCATTCAGAGCCAAGAAGGCTGCAGGCAGGCTGCCACCATACCCCAGGAGCCTTCCAGGGCTCCAGCCAGCTTCCCTGAACTTGCTTTGTACATCTGGCTGGCCTCCTTCCCAGTGGGAAGGCCCTGGGCCTTCCTGCCCTCAGGGGCACAGTCACTATTCCAAAGGATACCCGGGACTGACTCAGCCATCCCAGCAAGCAGGGGACAGAGACGCACTGGCGCGGCAGTGGGCACTTGCTCACTTGGCAGAGAGGCCAAGAGCAGAGAGCTCCTGCCCTCTCCAGCTCTACAATGCTCTCCTATCAGCCCTGTCTGCTACCTGAGTGTGTGCCAGCTGAGAGCAGGGCATTGCCTCTGAGGGAAAAGTTTGATGTCTGCCTGCTGCAACCCCGTGCTTGGCCCAGAGCTGTGCCAAATCCCAATGGAGAAATGCTTGCAGCAGTTGCTCCATTCCCATACCTGGTAGTTTGACCACACAGTCCGTGTCGGTGAAATCTGCATGTACATCCTCCACCTTTGGAACTCCACTGCCCAAGTTCAACTTGATGATGATCTCATCAGCATTCTGCTTCCAGTCCAGCAGCAGCTCTAGGAAAAGGGAGGGAAGTGTCACCCACTTGCTGGGGAATGAGCCTGAAGTGCCCACTCCTTGGCTGGGGAACGCAAGCCTGAACACAAACACAGTTAAGGAGGTCAGCACAGGGAACACAGACCATGACAATTAAATGGGACTTGCCCTCATCAGATAGGCCACAAACAAGAGCACATGTTGCAGCAGGGCAGATGAATCCGGGTGGGAATCAGAGAGATCAGAAAGGCAGCACTGCTCTTGGCATTGTCACAAGTAGCAGTGGCAGCTAGGAAGAAGGGGTGGCTCCTGCCAATGACAAAGCAATTACTGCTTTCCCAAGGAATGAGGAAGCCACAGAATTACCCTGGGGGATTTAAGTGGACTCTGACCACAATCAGAAATTGCCACTTCCCCTTTGCATATGCAAATCGAGCAGCCCATCTGCACCCATCAAAGCACTGTACTCCTGCCAGGTGAGCGTGTTAGTGGCTAACACGGCTGAAACATGGGCAGGCCACCCAGCTAGACAAGTACACTTGTGCAGCAGTGATACTCTGGTGCAGGCAGAACTTCCACTGTGTGCCTGCCCAGGCTCCAGGTGTGGCCTTGTGGTGCCCTGAAGTCTTCAAGGTGAAAAAGTGATTTTGATCACCTTGATTTCAATCAGGTTTGTTCTAACCCTGGGGCACGAGGACATCCTACTCTGCCCTCAAAGCAGGCCCAGACTGGAACAGAAACCAGTCAATGCTGCCAACAAGGTGACACAACTTGGGATGTTCCCAGCCTAGCATCATGTCCTGCTCAGAAAGAAGCACAGCAGGCATCCCAGGGCTGTGCTCAGTGGCACCGTGACACCCAAGTTGTAAGCAGCCTGCCACATACCCAGGGCCTCTTCCTTGCAGACAGCCCTTCTCCACCCCTGAGAAGGCCACATACTGTTAAGATAAACACTGAGGCAAGGGAGTGCTCAGGTTAGCTCTGCTCAATGCCAGAGCACTGGACAACAAGGTGAGAGCTTCAGATCCCTTGGCAAGGGCACTCCATGGCCATGCACTGACAGCCGGCACACACCTCAACTTACCCTCCTCTGAGTCCTTCTCCTGGGCAGTCTCAGCCTGCTCGAGCTCAGGGCGAGACACTGGTGGGCAGAGAAGTAGAGCGCAGGCAGGTCTGTCATTCTGTCACCTCACAACCTTAGGCCAGCAAGCTGATGCCCAAATTTTCACATATCACCTCCTTCTACCCCGAATCTGTGTTCAGGCATTTCATCCTGCATGTGTTGCTCATCTCCCTCCTCTGCTTTCTCACACCTCTCCTTCCCCAGAGTCCTGTCTGCAGCACAGCTGCAAGTCAGCCCCAGGACAGCTGCTCAGGGCCAAACCACCATATCCCAGTCTAAACAGTACCACAGTGGGAACAACACAACAACACTGCACCAGATAGGCAGTGCTTTTTTGAGGCACATCTCATTGTGGCATCCAAGCTCAGCTGTGTGGCCCAGCTCAGTACACCAGGTCCCAGCCCCCAGCCATATAGAGGAGCCGTGTCTTGATCTGACAGAAAGAACCTGGTGTTTGGTCATGCTCAAACCAATTCTGCTGTAACCAGAGAACCATGTGGCCCAGCTGCACTTTAACATTTCCACCCCTGCACAAGCTGCCAACGTCCACATCTGAAAACCTCCTTCCAGATCAGGGTGGGGAACCAAAACGACCTGACACCTAATCCCTGCTCTCCACAGAATTACCTCCAACAGCCAAAAGTGTCTTCAGGCCTGCTCTACCCCCACAGGATAGTGAACTCTGCCAGGCAAGTGATCCAAAGCAACAGCACCTTCTCCTGGAGCAAAGAAATGGTGGCAACAAGAGCCGTGGTCTCCACTCCAGAACATTCAGAGGGTTGTCACTGCCTCCCTTGACTGACTACAAACAGTGGAAAACTTCTGCTGACCACCACAGCCACTGGTGCAAAGGTGTTGGTGGGGCTGGCAGTGTGAGAAGCATGGCAGTGCACAGCCAGGAGGATCTACAGCCCCTCAGCACCTCTCACAGAGGGGACAGGTGCAGCATGGCTGCCCTCAAGAACGCCCCCACGTCAGAGGATGCAGAGCCAAGCCCTAGCAGAGGCATACTCCTCCCATGCCAGAGAAAGCACAGTGCTGTGCTCTGCACTGTGGGATTTCACATCAGGGACTGTGCCTGGCTGCTCTGGCACAGACCTCCCCAAGCACTCGATTACCTTGGCCTATAAAACACCCTGTGATTCTGAGGTTACAATAATCATAACAGAGCAGGCATGGAAATCAAACAGCTTTCCAGAGCCACAGAAACTCTTGCAGGCATCCTGCCCACAGGATGCATCATTTGACCTGAAGCATCATTTTTGTCAAAGGATACATGGCAGTTACAGAAAGAATTACTCTACAGCAACTACTTCACCTGAGCCACACCTTGCCCTGACTCAGAAGCTAAAGCACCAGCCCCACCCGCAGGCCTTGCACACCCAGTCCCAGCCTCACAACCTGCATCCCTCAGTAAACTGATGGCAAAGAAGCAGCACTGCCTTCAGGTGCAAGAGCACCCAGAGGTTTCAGTTCTACTCCCGCTGGACTGGAGCAGATCACACCCAGTCCAAAGCAGAGTCTAGAAACAATCACCAAGGCCAACTCCAGACTTCAGCTAACAAGGCCACAAGCCCAACCTTCCTAACATTGCTGGGGCTAAGCAGCACCCAAAGGAAGGAGGTTACAGTTCCAGGGAGGACACTGTGTCAAAGAAGATCTCACATCACACGGGTTACCATAAGCTGCAGGAAGTGATTAGTCAAATCTGCTTATCCTACAGCAGATGGCTGAGAGGCTCCCAGGCTGAGACACCACGGGCCTGCTCACCACAGTGATGCTGAGGGGTTCTCACCTTCCTTGCTTTCCTGATTGGCTCGATCCTTCTGCTTCTTCTTGTTGGTGGCATCATCCAAGCCCCGAGACACTCTCCTCTGGCCAGGGGCATTTGTGCTGCTGGACATTTTCAGCCGTTTGGAGGACACAAACAGCCCACCGGGGTCGGTAATGGAGTCTGGGTCAGGGGTGCGACGTTTTCTTCCTGGCCCAGCTATCTTGGCGACTCTCTGTGGTCAAACTCTCTGGCAAGGAAGTAATGGCCTAAAGAGAGGAAAGAGCAAGCATGGCAGGAGGAGCAGGTGGAAAAGGCCCAGCAGCAGCAGGATCCGCTCTTTGCCTCAGGGCCAGTGCCCTTACATGACCTTCACCATGGTGTTTATGGGAAGCCCCATGCAGCGCTCAGTGAGGAAACCTACCTCATCACAGCTGCTACAAGGCTTACTGCCAAAAGCATGGGCTTGTCAGAGCTCCCAACATACAACCAGGGGTCTTCAGTATGTGGCACGCATTAAAAACCTGGAAAGCAAGTGTCATGCTCATGGTTCCCACTATAGCAACACTGGCCCAGAGGAGCTGCTGGCACTAATGACACCCAGAGACACAGCCGAGGGCAAGGACATGAGGAGGCCTGGATCTGCAAAACTGAGCCTGCAGAATCAACTGGGGGAGCCTGTCACACAGCTCGGAGCAACAGCTATTTCAGTCAGTGTCCTGTGTAACAGCACCACAACAGGAGCCAGTAACACCCTAAGAAGGAAGCAGGCCTGGGACACTCTCCCATGACAGATGAGACCAGAGCTCCCTGGCAAAAGGAGAGTTCCTCCCCCTTCGCCCACTAGCTGGGAGCTTAACCAGCATGACTGCACCTTGAATATTTATCTCCCAGCCAGTTTACAGACAGCACCAGCGGGGCCTGGCCTGGAAACAGGACACCTCTGCTCCTCATGCCCCAGCAGGAAGAGAGTAGGCTGAGCAGGGCACATAAGTTGCTCACCCCTGCCCCATCAGACATGCCCTCCCTACAGTGCCAGCTCCCCTACAGGGTTTGGGAGCTGCTGGCCCAGGGGTCTGTTGCTCAGTGTCATCCTGCAGTGTTCAGGGCTTTGAGAGAGCAAAGATGAAACAACCCACTGAAAACAGTCCCATTGGAGGTGTCTCCATGGAGGTGGTGAGAGCAGAGAGCTGAGGAGGTTTCCTCCCTCGCTGCTCTGGCTGCACATCCTGACCCTGGCAGTGCTCCCCAGCCTGCGGGTGCTTGCAGCAGGGAAACGGGCCCAGCCACACAGATCCTGCCCACCCCCAGGTGCCAGCTGCCTGCAACGGCTCCCACTGCATGTTTTCACACACATCCCACGGCCCAGCTCCCATCTGAGGACACGGAGCCCAGCCCGACAGCACCTTGGCCTAGCCCAGCTCCACTGAGCCTGCCTCTCCCTCAGTGGGAGGCAAGCTGTCCCTCGGGAACACCCTGTTCTGCTTTCACCCCTGCACCAAGCACAGACCCCTTGCTGTGCATGGGCAGGGCCAGTGGCAGGAGGCAGCTCCAAAGGAGGCACTCTGACAGAGGAAGGACACTGCCAGTTCTGTGCTGCCAGTCCACTGTTGCCAGGGCATTTGTGTTCTACAAACGTTCAGGGCAGCAAGTAGCCACAAATGTGGAGCTGTAGCCACAAACCAAGAGGAACCCCATGCAGCAAAGCAGCCTGGTCTTGCCCTCAACTCTAGCAAAGCCACCCCCATGACAGGTGTTGCATCCAAACCACTTCTCTTCAGGCAAACCCACCCTCACCACCAAGAGCCACTGAAGCCAAGTGAGAAGCTGAGTCCAGCCCAACTGCCCGGCACAGCCAACTGCTGCCACCCACGGTGGAGAGCCCCAGGTGACCTGGAGACTGGCATGCTGAGCAGGGTCCAGCATCAATCCCAAAGAGCTTGAAAGAGTGTGGGAAGGCGGTGACGTCATCCCCATGCTGCTGCACACACTGGGTCTCCCCAGGAGGCAGAACTACTTCTGGCTCCAGAGGGAATGGGAAGGGCCCCCACAGCAGGGAAAGTGATTCACCAGGCTAGGCCTCTGATGCCAGCTGCATGCTTGCACTCAGCTCCAGTCCCCACCAACCCCTAACAGGTTGGTTACAGACGCTTCCTGGTGCTGAAGAAGCTCACCTTGGCTTGGTAAACATGAGAAAGCATTTTTTGTTGTATTTCTTTTGTCTCTAGGGTGAAAACCCCAGGAGAAATGGGGCTCAAGAAGCAGTGACTGCTTCATGCAGGGTCAGGCAAGGCCCTGTCACATCCTTCCTGCACCTCCGAAGGACTGGTAGAGGGTAACTGCTGGGCAGGGTGAAAGGAAGCTCTGAGAAGGATCCTGGAGGGCTGAGAAAGGACAGGCCTCTGCCCAAGAAGGGGTGAGGAAGAGAGACAGGGCTGCATGCCTGCCTGTCACTCCTCCAGGAGCAGCCTGCTGCTCTCACACCTCACTGAGGGCTCGACTCCCTCGGGGGCTCTGCCAACAGTTATTCCTCAGGGCAGGCAGGAACCAAGGGGGCTGCAGCTCTGCCCATCCCAGCCCCCAGACTGATGGCAGCCTGAGGCTGCTGCAGGCACCTCAAGGTTTTGGAGGAGTGAAGGCAAAGCACAGGTTACTCAGGGATTAGAAGAGGCGAACAGGAGACTTTCTGCCTTTCTGCCACCAGGAAATGCACATACAGGCAGCATGTTCAGCCCCTGGGTGCACAGAGGCTTTGGCACCACTCCTGTTGGCACAGTAGGAGTCATTGCAGGGGACAGATGGTGAAAGGCCACCCTGGCTAGATGCCAGGTGAACCTCTGGGAAGCACCTGATGAGCTGGGCACTTCTATAAAACCTTACTGAATCCCTAGAGCCAGGGAAGCCTGGCCATGCTGCTGCTGGGAGAAGAGATGCCTCCCTGTCTTCTGCTCTTCCTGCCTTTGTGCTGTGGTGTGTACCAGATGCAGATGCCAGCTGGGGCTTTCTCCTAAGTGTGTCTTCCCCCCAGTAGTTTCCCAACCCAGCTCATGCTGAGACTGCAAATATTTTGACTAGCCAGAGGCAAGGGAGCAAGAGGCCAAGGAGAAGGGCCACTCCTCCCCACAGCAGCCTCAGACCAGGAAAGACAGCAGAAGGTGCTCAGTGAAATGCAATTTGTGTCCCGTGTCTGGGCCAGGTTTAGCACTTTGCAGAAGGAGCTCCCTGATTCTTGTCCACAGCACTCCCCAACAGTGCCCAAAGGCCTTTAACAAGAGTAGCTGCAGAGGAGGTTGGCTATCCCAACAGCCTCATCTTCCCACGGACTTTTGGATCCCCCATGTCCTAAATACAGCCAACAGAAACACGTCCCTCGTGTACACAAATACTTTTGTCATCTTCTGTTTCTTGTCCCTGAGGGACCAGAAATCCCACGGCTCAAGCTTGACTTTTACTTGAGTTTCTGGGCATGCCTGACACACGGGTGGAGCCAGGGCAAGCACCGAGACCCCTGGGGCAACCACTGCCCCACAAAATGTTTCCAACCCATGTGGAAAGCACCGTGCCCCCAACGCATCATGAGAGCAGTGAGCCCTACCAGTGGGGAACCGGGCAAGCCTAGCACCCTTATTCTGGGGACGATCACTGAATCACAGAACCGCTTGTGTTGGATGAAGACCTTGAAGATCATCTAGCTCCAACCCAGCGGCCACGGGCAGGGACAGTGATGAGAGCGTCCAGACAGCAGCCGGCGGCCCCTGGCCTCCCGGGCGCTGCTGCCGGGCCCCAGGCACCGAGAAAGGGGAAAGGGACTGTGAAGGGCGTTTGTCTGTGTGAACGGTGTCTGTGTGAACGGTGTGTGAACGGTGTCTGTGTGAACGGCCCCGGCGGGCAGAGCACGAGGTCACCGCGCCGGCTCCTGCCCGCGGCTGCCGCGCTCGGCCCGTCCTGCCGAGCGCCACTCTCAGCGGCAGGAGCTCGGGCCGCTGCCGCTGAGTCACCCCGACCAAACCCCCTCCCCATCCCCTTCC